>ML414892.1:0-14468 GCA_005239525.1 Nicotiana knightiana
TCACCCTTATTACACCATATCAATCCACCCTTATTCCTCCTGTTGCGGCGTGCAACCCGATCCTACCGTATAATAGCAATTCACCCTTATTCCTCCTAAATATATATATCACCCTTATTCCTCTTGTTGCGGCGTGCAACCCGATCCCTCCATATAATAGCAATTGACCCTTATTCCTCTTATATATATATATATATATCACCATTATTCCTCATATAAATCAATCAACAATAATTCCACAACTCAATTACCAGAAATTCTACAACGAAAAGTATGAGTACAAAACAACAAGGGAACCATGTAACAATAAAAGAATATGACAACCTTTACAAGGAACAAAACATGTAAGGCACGTGATCTACACAGGTATTCACAACAACTTGGACTCGTAACAGATAAGCACGTAATCATAGAAGAACTCAACAGTTAAGAGGTAACAAGATAGTAATGAAGGCAATGACAACAACCAAGGAATATAGAGGCCAAATAACGAATAAGAGGAAAATAAGGACTAAAAACATCACATAGAGCATGTGAGAGTAGTCTAATAAAGAGATAGCACATTTTATGACAATTTACTCAAAAGCATGGAAATAGACTAGGCAATCTAACCGGTTAATACCACACATAAACTGTGTACCCATTCGTCACCTTGCGTACACGGCTTTCACATATCAAGATAGAACAATTGACTCAATTCCTAAGGGGTGGTTTCCCCCACACAAAGTTAGACAAGATACTTACCTCAATTCGGCCAATTCAATACTCAATTTAGCTTTTCATTTACCAATTCACCAGCGCTCGGCTCAATCTAGCCAAAGATGACTTAAATACATCAAACAATGCAAGAGAACACATTTTTAATTAACAAAGCTACGATACTTATATAATTTACAAAAAGTCAACAAAAGTCAACTACCCGGGCCCGCACCGTAGAACCCGACAAAATGTACAAACCCAAACACCCAATCCAGTACGAGTTTACCACAAAAATTATCAAGTTCCTATACCAATTCGTCCTTCAAATCATGATTTTACATTTTGAAAGGTTTTCCAAATTTTCCCAAAATTTCCTTTAAACTCTCATGAATTTGATGTTAAATCTAAGACATAATCACAAAATATAGTTGGAAATTGATTAAAGGAACTTACCCAATGATTTGGTATGAAAATATTCTCTTAAAATCGCCTATTCTCGGAGCTAGAGGCTAAGATTCGGAATGCCCAGCATTTAGCAGGCTGCAGATGTTGCGTTTGCGACACTAGGTTCGCAAATGCGAACTCGAAAAAGCGATCAATTCTTCGCAAAAGCAAAGCCTGAACAATTCTGCCTTCATCGCAAATGCGAACTCTAAAGGCTTCGCAAATGCGGCCCTATCCCCAGTAGCCCAGGTTCGCAATTGCGATGACTAACTCGCAATTGCGGTAGTCGCATTTGCGACCAAAACCTCACAAATGCAAGAAAAGCAGAACCAACACACAAAAAGGTTAATAAAACAATTCGAAGCTAATCCAAAACTCGCCCGACCCCCCGAGACTCCAAACCAAACACTCACGCATGTCTGAACACATAATAGGAACTCGCTCGTGTGATGGGAACACCAAAATAACATCTTGAACCACATATAAATGAAAAAATGCATGAAAATCACCATGAACTTCAGGAATTTCTAGAATTGGAACCAAGCTTCCGAACCACATCAAATCAACTCCAAACGACACCAAATTTTGCTGGAAATTTCCAATTGACGAAACAGACCTATTCCAAATTCCAAAACCAAAATACGGACCTGATAGCCTTAAAGTCAAACCATGATCAAACTTAGGAAGACTCTCAACCTTTAAATTGCCAACTTCCGCCAAATAATGCCGAAACCTTTTTGAAATATCCAAATGAAATTCTGGGCATACGTACAAGGCCAAAATCACTATCCGGACCTACCGGAACCGTCAAAACTCTGATCCGAGGTCAAATACTAAAAAGTCAAACCCTGGGTCAAGTCCTTCAACTTCGGACTTCTAAAATGAGAGTCACTCCTAAAATCCTTTCTGACCTTCTCAAAAACCCAAATCGATGACGCACGCAAGTCATAATACACTGTGTGATACTCGTGACCTAAAACTACCAAACCGAATGCAATAGCTCAAAACGACCAGTCGGGTCATTACATCCTCCCTAACTTAAACATATGTTCGTCCTCGAACGTGCCCAGAGTCGCTCCAAAGCCATCACACCACTGCATGAGCTTTCCATACATACACCCGGGGGTGATTCCCCATCACCCAAACCTATGTAGGACTTAAACATACATTCGTCCTCGAACGTGCCCAGAGTCGTTCCAAAGCCATCAAACCACTGCGTGAGCTTTCCTTACATACACCCGTCACCTAAACCTATGTAGGACTGACAACACAATTTAACTGAAGATCTCACTTCATCCTTAGTCCATAACCTTACGATAGAACCCAAATCTCAACATCTAAAATTCATCATAGGACCCAAATCTCGCATCACCACACTGTATAAACCTGATCAAGCTGAATCGAGCCACAATTTCAACCCAGAGCACAATCATACGATGTTCCACACAACTCAGATGCCCGTAGTAATACCTTCTGATCATCATAGGTGCCTAATAACACTCTGGATGCTGGCATTATGCTTCACATTGAATAAAATCTTATTCCGGACTTCCACGACGTTGATCATGACACAAGAAACATGCAAAAACTTGCAACCACCAATGAAGTCAATAAGCCAAGAAGCTCTCTCGTCCCTCAAGAGCCATTGCCTAAATCTGAGCGGAAATATCATCGTCCTTCCAACCACTCCTCACCCTAGTACGATACTACAAAACTCAAGTCTAAGAACCTCTTCTCATCCAATACCAACAGCCCAGATAACAACTCATCACGGGACCACATAGATTCTCATCTAACAGGGTTCTTACACCCAACAAGCAATAACCCAGGCATGAAGAAAAAATAGAAGGAAAGCAAGGTACGAGGATTATCTAACAAGTGCAACAGATATAATGACAAAGTACACTTTCATCAACTTATCCCACAAAGAGAAAACAAAGCACAATATAAACATAAGGAAAGGGTATCCCACATAACATCTGCTGCGGTGTGCAGCCCGCTCCTCAATACTCATCAAGCTAGAGTGCTCGCTTTCACTTATCACATGAGTACTGATGTCAAGCACAACAAAGTGCACACGTATAATTGTGGGAAAATGAATAGAAATAATAAAATATTTAAGAAATCAATCAGAACTAAGGTGCAGTGAGCAAATCTACATCACGAGGGCTATCTTGCCCATATCGCCATAAGGCCTGAACAAAATTACAACAAACATGGAGAATAATCATACGACCCCACATCCCATCACAGCATAAGAGAGTAGCACATAACATAGACCATGGCACAAATAATATCCATTCTGCCTGGTAACATAACCGTGATATCAAGCTCACAAGAGTACCCAATCCCGATCTGATATAAAATACACATTCTCGTTGAGCTTTCAAACAATCCCCCAACCAAATCCTGATTCTTACCAATTAGGTGAATATCCTTCCAACAGTCCATAGCAACCTGTCGATAATATATTCTATCAGTTATCCCTTTCTCAACATTTCCTCACAATCCGCAAATAAGAAATAACTCGCATATGGGAACACCTAACCCCAAGCCCTCAGGAATACCAAACTTTCCATACCCAAACTCAACTACGCTACTCGAATGACTGATACATCACTCACATCCCATCATCTTACTGAAGCACCCATGTAAATTTCCCATCTGCGTTACAAAATCTGAACCTCAGAAGCCTAAAAACCCCGTAATCACCATAACACTAGCCAAGCATCTGCAACCCATAAGACAAGGTGCCTTCCTGAAATGCACGCTCTTTGCATATGATGTCCATTAGTGCCAACATTCTATTAACTTCTAATATCCATCCAGGTGAAAGATACAATGTACAAAATATCCCTCATGCCCGTAGCAGACAGCCGACTCAAGTTGTGCCCACATCATCAGGAACTATCCGAGACCCGCCCACACGTAATTAAGCCATCAGGGCCGCATCTCCTCAACTCAATCGAATCACACAAATTGTCCAACCCAAAAGTACTGCCACAGATGCGGTAGTGAATTCCCATTCAAAAAGGACCAATTTCTTCCATTGCTATGCTGACCCAACACTTCTCCCTGTCGATACACAATGATCCCAACCAAAGCCCAATGCAGAAAATCCTAGCACGAACCACGTATCCCAGAAGCTCATAAACCACTGTATTTCCCCTGAAGCACCCTGTAGTTCCGCAACCAAGATGCCCATGATGAATAGACCTCCTACGAATCTGAAGTTGTTTCTCTGACTTCCCTTCATTACTGAAATGCAGATCCATTAATGATGTAGAAACACCACAAGCCCCAACATCATCCCATGCAAGTTCTCATATCTTAATCATATGCAAATTTTGGGGAACCTCCCCATACCATAAATATATATACACATCTCTGGCCCAAACTGATGTAACACCTGACTCTGCGACCTGAATGTCGCTAGTGGACTCCCCCACTTGGCGCGAAGCCATAGAAAACAACATCTGAGGATCCGCAAAACTAACCTTCACAACTCGTACAACACCAATCACAAAGTAGTCATAGTCATCTGCTAAGCTCACGTCCATTCTCGTGACAGTCAAACTCGCTCCCTCTAGTGACTTGAATGATATAATGTATCTTCCACTTAGAAGAAATCTCATGCGAACAAGATAGTCTCCAATACCACTAACTATCCCCAAATCAACATCCACCTCCTGACCCTACCACGATCGTGACCACTAGTCAACCAATTAGACCTTCCCAAGTTCGTACTAATCAACCCGATGCCAGAACCTGCTGCACCCCCATGTGAACAACTGAAGATCCTCTCAATACCTCTGCATTCTTAGTCTGGAATACACGTTGAGACAACGTTTGAGCATCCCTATCTCCCTCGTATTACATCTACCGTATCACAAACAGTTGGCGCATAGCTGATATCAAGTGCACAATATGATACATGAGTGGATGAAAAAAGGGGACATAATATATATGCTATGAGCTGAATCAATGTCGCACGATAAGGAATGAAATAGGTAAAATTTCTTAATAGTTTCCGTATCCTCTCGAAGAAAAATACAGACATCTCCGTACCGATCCGCAAGACTCTACTAAACCTGCTTATGACTCGTAGCACCTGTGAACCTAGAGCTCTGATACTAACTTGTCACAACCCAAATTCCTCTCCGTTGGGTATCATGATGGAACCTAGTATTAGGGACTAGGTAAGCCTAACATATACTGAACAACAATAACTAAATAGTGTCTAACAACTTTAGAAATAGAATTTTTCTATAAACTTACAATTCCTAAAATCGGTAGTACAAGTCATAAGCCTTTCTAGGACTAGTTATACCTAATAATACATCACTATTCCAGAAATAAATGAAACAATGGAAATAAGTACAATAGAAAGTGAATTCAGAGCCTGCGAATGTCCAACAGGTGCACCTTGAAGTCTCCAGCTACACCGAGTGTAAGTATATAAATCGACTCGGTCCGAAGTACCTGGTTCTGCACAAAAAGAAGTGTAGAAGTTCAGTATGAGTACAACACGGTGGTAATTCGTAAGTATCAAGCCTAACCTCGGTAGAGTAGTGACGAGGCCAGGTCGAGACACTGCCGAATATATATAACCTATAGGGTATGACTCAAGTCTAACAGGAAAGGACTATCAAAGTAATACCGATAGCAGAAGGATATATATTTGCAAACAGTAGTAACGAATAGAGGAAAACATGAATGGCAGCAAGAATCGACCAAGTAATTAATCAATAACATAGTTGGGGTCCGGATGAAGCATAAATGAGTTAAAATAAAGAAAGCAACGTTAACTAAATCGATCGAATCATTTCTAATACATCATTTCAACAATACCAACCCTCGTAATCTCCTAACATAATCATAATTTCCAAAACCTTAACACACATGGAACCTGGTGCCCACACATTTCCATTCCACTTTTGCACGACATATTCCATGTAGACTCAGTACATCATATCCGTGCCACATGCTAATTTAAGGTGTTCAAAAGATTCCATTCATATATCTTAAGGAAATAATACCATTTCTAGACCAAGTCAAGAAATCAGTGAGAAAGACGAGTTTATTTTTTTGAAACCATTTGAGTGAAGAAAATAACATTTCCCCATAAAATACGACACTGGATAAGCTATTGAATTTAATGTAGAGTTTATTAGGTTAAAAATATAATAACAATTCCTTTGTAAGGAAAATAAAACCCCAGACATGTTGGGACGATTAGGTTGAGAAAGCAGTTGAAGTAAGATATGACAACTAGTAGAAAATGGTAAGTATCTAAATAAATTGCGGGTTCTAACTTAATGTCACACAAGGTAACATGATATTAATTCTTTTATTTTTAACATACTATCTTACTTAAGACTCAGCAGGGCAGGAAGTAATGACTCAACATTATAAATTCACTTTGAAAATCAATAATTTGCATAAATAAATACATAACTCAAGTATCTTATCAATATCCAGCTATAACAAATCCTTACGTGAAATGTAAAGCTACCGAATAACTTACACTGTAAGAGAAAATACATAAAACATATAAACTGATGCGGCGTGCATCCCGATCCCACCAGACAACACAAAATCCTCCCTTATTCCTCCGTAATAATAACAATGTAGTAAATAATAAATATATGTTGCGGCGCGCAACCCAATCCCACCATGTATCAGTATCAATATAATAATTCACCCTCAATACACTATATCAATCCACCCTTATTCCTCTTGTTGCAGCGTGCAACCCGATCCTAGTATAATAGCAATTCACCCTTATTCCTCCTCAATATATATATATATATATATATATATATATATATATATATATATATATATATATATATATATATATNTTTCCTCCTGTTGCGGTGTGCAACCCGATCCCACCATATAATAGCAATTCACCCTTATTCCTCCTCAATATATATATCACCCTTATTCCTCCTGTTGCGGTGTGCAACCCGATCCCACCATATAATAATATAAATCAATCAACAAAAATTCCACAACTCAATTACCAAAAATTCTACAATTAAAAGTATGAGTACACAACAACAAGGGAACCACGTAACTATGAAGGAATACAACAACTTTACAAGGAAACAAGACATGTAAGGCACATGATAACTACACAGGTATTCACAACAACTTGGACTCGTAACAGATAAGCACGTAATCATAGAATAACGCAACAGTTAAGAGGTAACAAGACAATAATGAAGGCAATGACAACAACCAAGGAATATAGAGGCCAAATAACGAATAAGAGGCAAATAAGGACTAACAACATCATATAGAGCATGTGAGAGTAGTCTAACAAAGAGATACCACATTTTATGACAATTTACTCAAAAACATGGAAAAAGACTAGGCAATCTAACCGGTCAATACCACATATAAAACTGTGTACCCACTCGTCACCTTGCGTACACGGCTTTCACATATCAAGATAGCACAATTGACTCAATTCCTAATTGGTGGTTTCCCCCACACAAAGTTAGACAAGATACTCACCTCAATTCGGCCAATTCAATACTCAACTTAGCTTTTCCTTTACCAATTCACCAACTCCTCGGCACAATCTAGCCAAAGACGACTTAAATACATCAAACAATGCAAGATAAAAAAATTTTAGTTAACAAAGCTACGATACTTATACAATTTGCAAAAAGTCAACAAAAGTCAACACCTCGGGCCCGCACGTCGGAATCCGACAAAATTTACAAAACCCGAACACCCATTCCAGTATGATTTCGACCACACAAAAAGTATCAAGTTCCGATACCAATTCATCCTTCAAATCATGATTTCACATTTTGAAAGTTTTTACAAATTTTCCTTTAAATTCTCATGAATTTGATGTTAAATCTAAGACATAATAACAAAATATAGTTTGAAATTGATTAAAGGCACTTACCCAATGATTTGGTATGAATCTTCTCTAAAATCGCCCACTCTCGGACCTAGGGTTCAAAATGTGATAAAATGAGTCTAAGATTCGGAATGCCCAACTTTTAGCAGGCTGCAGATGTCGCATTTGAAACACAAGGTTCGCAAATGCGAACTCACAAAAGCGATCAATTCTTCGCAAAAAGCGCAGCCTGAACAATCCTGCCTTCATCGCAAATGTGATAGGGAGTTCACAAATGCGAACTCTGAAGGCTTCGCAAAAGCGGTGCTTTCTTCACAATTGCGACCCAATCCCCAGTAGCCCATGTTTGCAATTGTGATGACTACCTCGCAATTGCGGTAGTCGCATTTGCGACCAAAACCTCGCAAATGCGAGAAAACCAGAACCAACACCCAAAAAGGTTAATAAAATAATCCGAAGCTAATCCGAAACTCGCCTGAGCCCCCGAGGATCCAAACCAAACACTCACGCATGTCTGAACACATAATACGAACTTGCTCGCGCGATGGGAACATCAAAATAACATCTAGAACCGCGGATCGAATACCAAAACGTATGAAAATCACCATGAACTTCAAGAACTTCTAGAAGTGCAACCAAGCGTCCAAACCACATCAAATCAACTCCAGAACACCAAATTTTGCAGGCAAGTTCCAATTGACGAAACAGACCTATTACAAATTACAAAACCACAATCCGGACTCGATAACCTTAAAGTCAAACCATGGTCAAACTTAGGAAGATTCTCAACCTTTAAATTGCCAACTTCCGCCAAATGATACCGAAAACTTTTTGAAATATCCAAATGAAATTTGGGCATACGCCCAAGTCCAAAATCTCTATTTGGACCTCCGGAATCGTCAAAACTCCGATCCGAGGTCAAATACTAAATAGTCAAACCCTGGGTCAGTTCCTTCAACTTCGGACTTCTAAAATGAGAGTCACTCCTAAAATCCTTACCGACCTTCTCAAAAATTTGAACCGATGACGCACAAAAGTCATAATACACTGTGTGAAGCTACTCGTGAGCTCAAACTGCCTAAACAGACGCAATTGCTCAAAATGACCAGTCGTGTCGTTACACATATGCCTGTCACCTAGCATGTGCATCACCTCAATACCAATCACATAACACATATTAGGGTTTCATACCCTCATCATTAAGTTTAGAAGAGTTACTTACCTCGAACAAGCCAATACCAATGCCAAACAAGCCGAGCGATTCTCCAAAGATGCCATCACGCGCGTTCCGACCTCCGAACGGCTCGAAACTAACCAAAAAGAACTCAAATATATCAAACAATGCTAAGGGAACCAATCCCGATCAGAAAAGATCAATCTTGAATCAAAAACCCAAAATCGACCAAAAAGCTTAACCTGGGCCCGCACCTCAGAACCCGACAAAACTCACAAAAACTGACAATCCAATCAATTACGAGTCAAACCATATTAATTTCACTCAATTCCGATTCCAATCGATGTTCAAAACTCAAAAATTCATATTATGAAACTTTAACCAAAACCCCCAATTTCCTCTTTAAAATTCCTCAATCAATTGCTAAAAATGAAGATAGATTCATGGAATAAGATCAAAACCAAGTGTACAATACTTACCCCAAACCTTGTGATGAAAATCACTCCATAAATCGCCTCAATTTGACCTTGCAAATGTAAAAATGAAGCCAAAATTGCGAACCCTTGTATTTAACATTCTGCCCAGCACTTCCTCATTTGCGAAAAATCCATTGCATCTGTGACCACCGGCTTTGCGGTAAAACTTTGCTTCTGCGAAACAGCCCGACTCAGCAATACCTCACACCTGCGGTCCTTATGTCGCTTCTGCGCACTTGAACCGCATCTGCGGTTGTGCAGGTGCGTCCAAACACCCGCACCTGCAATCCTCACGCCCAGCTCCCTTTCTCGCTTCTGCGACTCCTCTAACGCTTCTGGGGCCATCGCACCTGTGCCAAACCAGCCGCAGGTGCGATCACACCAGAACCAGCAACTACCAGCCTTAGCCAAAATTTCCAAAATGCTTTGACCTCTCCCGAAACTCACCCAAGCCCCTCGGGATCCCGTCCGAACATGCAAACAAGTTCCATAACACAATAGAGACCTACTCGAGGCCTCAAAACATAGATAGCAACATCGAAACGATGAATCATCTCTCAAATCGAAATCTATGAACTTTGAACTTTCAATTTCCAAAACTCCTACTGATACATATCAAATCATCCCGGAATAAACCCAAATTTTGCACACAAGTCCCAAATGACTTGACAAAGTTATTCCAATTCCTGGAACCACAATCCGAATCCGATATACTCAAAGTCAACTTCCAGTCAAACTTATGAACTTTTCAAACCTTCAAATTTCTAATTTTTGCTAACTTGTGTTGAAACCTTCTAGAAACATCCAAATGCGAATCTGGGCATACGCCTAAGTCCAAAATCACCATCCGGACATAACAGAACTATCAAAACTCCATTCCATGGTCAAATTCACAAAAAGTCAAACTTAGTCAACCCTTTCAAATTCAAAGCTTCTAGCTGAGAATCATTCTTCCAAATCAATATCGAATAACCTGAAACCAAAATCGACGATACACATATAAGTCATAATACATCGTAGGAGCTACTCATGCCCGTAAACTATCGAGTGAAGTGAAAATGAGCAAAACGACCGGTCGGGTCATTATATCACCCCCTACTTAAACGTACGTTCGTCCTTGAATGTGCCAAGAGTTGTCCCAAAAGCCATCAAACCACCGTATAACCTTACCATGAACATACCAGGGGGTGATCCCACGTCACCCTATCCCGTATATGTCCAATAACACAACATAACTGAATTTTCTCAATTCAACCTATCCCATAAGCCTTAGAATCCAATTTTTCCAATATCCGAAATTTCTTATAAGATCTGAATCTCGCAACCTACACGTTGTATAAGTCTGAACAAGCCATACCAAGCCGCAACCATAACCCAAGCTACAATAACAGGATATACCACATGACTCAAATACCCATAGCAAAATCTCCGATCACAGTAACTGCTCAGAACGACCCAATCCCGGTAATAAACCTAATACCTAACAAAACCTCATTCTAAAACCTCCGTACCCTGGCGATAATGAAAGAACACGTAGAAACTCATAATCATTCATCAAATCAACAAACCATGGAGCTCCCTCTCCTTCAATGAGAACTATAGCCAATTCCTAAACTGACTTCCGATAGTATCCTTCCAAATAAACCGTAATCAAATCCGATAGCACCTATCCTAGATCCGACGAATCCATTATCAAATACCAACTAGTCTACTAACACGTAACGCCAATACTACTCAAAGCCGCAAACCGTGTAATTCACGCACCAATAACCAACAATCCAAATATATTCAATCACGAACATAACTCAATCAAGAGAAACCCTAGCATCGCCTTCTCCCTCCTCTTCTCTCTCACACGCCATACTCATGGACCCGCCTCACCATCAGTAGTTTCATTTTTGAGATCTAAAATCGATTGTAGCTAAAAACACAAGAGCAACAACTGAAGATACTCCAAATCCCTAAAAAATGCAAGTTTAGATCTGTAGCTTCAAAGAGCTATCCGGTTTTCTGTTGATTTCTTGGTCAATCTCCGAGCTTCAAAGTGATTGAACTCTCAAATTACTGACGAGTGCTGCTGATTCACTTCATTGCTGAGCGTCGAACCCGTTGATTTTCTATAGCCCGTATTTGGAAAATTCCGATCATTTCTTTGCATCCTAGGTACATATCCTAAACTCTACATGTAAATTCTGGAATTCTAGTAAAATGATCGCTTACCAGCTCCATTTGTCTTCAATCTTTAAAATCATTGTTGTTAGTTCAAAATTGCAAGTCCCTGTTTGATCTATTGAATATGTTACTTGTTATTTTGTGATTATAATTTCCATGATATGATCTTTTGTTCTTTTACTTCAAATTATTTTGGCATCCAAATTACTAAATTAAACATGTTCCTTGCCGATTGGGAATCAAATAAATATGTGCTATATCCTATGTTGATGCATTAGGTATGTACATGATTATTTTAACGACTGCCTAAAGAGTGACTGAACTTTGAAAGGCAGTTGCAAAGTTACAGTTTAAGAAAAGGCTAGAAATCTCACGGTCATTATTGTAAAAGATTGGGTGTGATATTTGGTTTGATTTTCTTTCCCCTCTTGTTGAACTCAAAGTATGTTAGATGCTTTGAATAAAGAATTTGACGTAACAATTTTGTATATGTTTAAATCACATGATATGGATATGTAACATTTGTGACTATGTGTGAAAATTACTTGTATTTGGTCACAGCCTGAATAAGTTAGGCAGAATAATAAGCAAACCATGATGTGTGGTGTTCACCAATTAAGGTGCTGTTATTAGTATTCTGTACTCGTTTTCATTTGAGTATTATAAATGTAACAGTATTACTCGGAGTTGATATCAAACTATGTCCCTGTTTATATTGTGTTTATTATAATTTAGGAAAAGCACAATGACGATCGCTAGTTTGGACAATGTGTTGACAGTGTTATTCGGCATTATTCACAAAAATTGCTATCTTCTCACAATTTAGTTTAAAAATCTATCAACGTGCACTCTTGTTTTGTAATTCTTACAATCTTAAATCAGAAAAATAAACAACTCACGAATCTAGTTGTTGCTTTAGGCACTTTTAATTAATAAATCATCGTGATTATGAGTACGATTCTCGTGACATAGTCATGATATGTAAATCCCAAATATAATGCATATTTCACGTGCCTCGACCATAACTTCAAATAATAATAAAAATTAACATGTTGTAAATCGCGGGTGCTTTCACGTGGCACGATTTGCAATGTGTACAAAAACAAACGAGTGCGCGACATCGGACTTGTTCAAACAAATTTCATAAATAATTAAAAGCGGTTTAAAATGTTAAAATGCACAATAGGTTGAAATATGTAATTAATCAGATAATTAGGCAAATTATTAATAGTTGAGCGATTGTGCTAAAACCACGGAACTCGGGAGTGCATCACACTTTCTCCCGGGTTAAGTCCAAAATTCTTCACGTTGAGCATCCGAAACACACCCGAGGGCCTTGGGACCTCAACCAAAACCACCAACCAGTCCCATAACCTCATTCGAACCTAGTCGAGTCTTAAATCACAACACATAACATCAAAAACAAGGATTACCTATAGATTCAAGCCTAAGGACTTAGCATTCTTTCCGAATCTACAAACAATGCCGAAACACGTCAAAACTAGTATGAATGACCTCAAATTTGACACACAGGTCGCAAATGACACCACAAACCAACAGCCACTCACGGAATTCCATTCCGAGTCCGATATCAAAATTTCACCTATCGGCTGAAATCGCCGAAATTCTAACTTTTGCCAATTCAAGCCTAAATCTACTACAGACCTCGAAAACACATTCCGGACGCACTCCTAACCCCAAAATCACTCAACAGAGCTAACGGAGTCGACGAAATTCTATTCCGGACCCGTCTTCACACAGTTGCGACTACAGTCCGATTTCTAAGGCTTAAACTCATAATTAGGGACTAAGTGTCCCAAAACTCTCCGAATTTCATAGCTAGCCACTCCAGCAAGTCCCAATAGCAAAAAAAAAAATGTGGGGAAAGCAGTTATTAGGGGATCAGGGCTCAAACTCTTAAAACGACTGGTCGGATCGTTACAATCAGTCAACGAAAATATTCATTAGTTGTTCAAAGTTTTGTAAGTTCACTGCAATATTTTGCACAATCTAGCTGGTCACCTACACATTCAAAATCAGAGAAAAAGTTTAGTTTTTTGTTTCGTTTGTTTCCCTTTAATTCGAATTTGAATTTTTAAAAAATATTATTTATTTGAATTGGGTGTTGTTGCAAAGAATTGGGATTCTCTCTATCTCTCAATCCATAATTTTAGTAATGTAAAACAAAGGAAAAGAGAGCAGCAATTCCACTATTGACAGCCATTAAAAAGCTTTGAAGCTTTGAATTCGAATTTGAGTTCTCAAAAATCATTATTTGTTTGGATTAGATGTTGCAAACAATTGGGAATATGGTTTGAAGTTTATATATCAATTTTGAGGGTGTTTTGGTGAAGATTAGACTTGATTTTGGCTGAATTTCAGATTGAAACTCGAAGAAGAAGAAGAAGACATGATATACATTATATTTACGAAATTGTAATAAAATTATAGAAAAATAATATTCTGTTGTTTATATATATTTTTTTTATTTAACTATTGTATGAAAGTTAAACAATATTGTATAAAAATTATATTTAAGTTGTATGATATTATAGTTGTATATAACTGAGTAGAAATAATGTAAGAAAATTGTAGATAAGTTGTAGATAAATTTTATAAT
>ML414892.1:14779-53595 GCA_005239525.1 Nicotiana knightiana
ATACATTATTTCTACCCAGTTATATACAACTACAATATCATACAACTTAAATACAATTTTTATACAATATTGTTCAACTTTCATACAATAATTAAATAAATAAATATATATATATATATATATTTATTTATTTAATTATTGTATGAAAGTTGAACAATATTGTATAAAAATTGTATTTAAGTGGTATGATATTGTAGTTGTATATAACTGGGTAGAAATAATGTATGAAAATTGTTGATAAGTTGTAGATAAGTTGTATAATATATAATTAATTGTATGAAATTTATTTTTACTATGTATAAATCAGATGTGTTGAGTAGTGACAATAATCGCAATGTGTATAAAAAAGCAGTTATAATATATAATTAATTGTATGAAATTTATTTTTACTATGTATAAATCAGATGTGTTGAGTAGTGACAATAATCGCAATGTGTATAAAAAAGCAGTTATAATATATAATTAATTGTATGAAATTTATTTTTACTATGTATAAATCAGATGTGTTGAGTAGTGACAATAATCGCAATGTGTATAAAAAAGCAGTTATAATATATAATTAGTTGTATTCAACACTATTTTATAAAAGAACAAAAAAACTTATCTATTTGGCCAGAAAAAAAAATAAAGATAGAAATTAGTTTACATGTGTTGAATAGTTTTTTTTGTTTTTTTGGTAGGACAATTCACGTTAAGCTAACATATTGGCAGCTGTAAGATACAAGTGCACCTACAATTTCAAATTTATCTTTCTCATATATATTGCATTAACAGCAAACTCGTTTTCTTACTACTCAAGGGTTTAAGTATTGTTCAACATAAGTGCAAAATTTAACAATCAGACCGAAGTCACGTACAAGGTAATAATAGCTTAATTTTAATATTAATCGATGATTGATAATTTGATAAAAGTTACTATCACTTTGATAATTTGGTAAAACTTTAATAACAATCGTATTTATGATTAGTTAAAGTACCGATATTCTTTCACTTTATAATACTCAAAAAGTTCATCGGCACAATTTACACCTTATCCCCCTCTAAAATTTCCCTATATAACCAACTGCCTCCAAATTAAAGGGAGACTTCAATTCATTTAACACCAACAAAAACCAAAAAGAGTTAGAAAAAAGATAATGGAAGATCCCGAGAGAAAGGGAGCAAAGGTGAATCGTATATATTTTGTAAATAAAACCTATTTATGTCAAGTAATTAGTTAAATATGAACATTAAGGATAATAAAGTTTCAAATAGTATTTAGGAATAAAAAAATTCCTTTGAATATTAGCCAACTAATATAATTGATTCGCTAATTGACTTCCATAAAATTAAAGCCCAACCAGCTGCTTCTTCACCTTACTTTTTGAACTCATTAATTTCATTTTCTATTCTTGAATCAAATATCACATGCTTTCCTTTAGGAATTACCCCCGTCAAGTCTTAACTATGTGTTGCGCAGGTTTATGATTTAAACATTTGTCAATCAATACCATAAGGATAGATTCCTTTCACTTAATCATAGAACTCTAGATAATAATTCTCTGAATATTCGTAGTTGTTTTAGGCACGATTTAATTTATATTGTGATTGTGTACACGTTCGTGTGACATGATTATGATTTCTACAAATAAATCAAAGTACGCGTTCGCGCGACTTTGGCTAAAACAATCTCAAGTAATAAAGCGTGATAAATTGTGTACACATACGCGTGAATTTGGCCAGGTACACGTTCACGCACATGTGATCTGTTTCAAAAATAAATCTAGGTACACGTTCGCGTGACTTTGGCCAAACAATCTTAATAACAATAAAGTGTTATTAGTTGTGTACACATACATGTGATATGACTTTGACATACTACACAAAAATGAGTACACGCACGCATGACTCGTTTCAAGATAATTCCATAAAGTCATAATCAAGCAATTAAAAGCGGTAGAAAGTAAAACGCACATAGGCTCTAAAACACGTAATTAAACAATTAATTAAATCAGGTATGATTAAAGAAACCGTGCTAAAATCGCAGAATCTGGGAATGCCTAACACCTTCTCCCGGATTAACAAAATTTCTTACCCGGTTTCTGGTTTTCGCAGACTTTAAACGGAGTCAAATTTCCTCGATTTGGGATTTAAAATAAACCGGTGACTTAGGACACCATAAACTATCCCAAATGGCTACTCTAAAATAAATAAATAATCTTATTTCGATTAATGTCACTTAAATTGGAAAAAACATTCTATACTCTCGGGAAAAAGGAGGTGGGGCACTACCCACCCCTCAGCTCAGGCCGTCCACTACCTCACCCTGCCCAGAAGTATGTGACTTCGCCTTTCCAACATATCGATATATGAAGATTCCTGGACTTATTCATTCCTTCTCAAACTTGTCTAGCGGTCTTTTACCTTTTAGCCACTACCCCTGTATTCAATTTTACTATGTATAATAGAAATTAATATGGTTTTCACGGAGTACACTAATAGCAAAGAAAATGAAATTACGACGTCCCTTCACTTTATTTGAACGCAAACCATGCTATGAGTATTATTATTATGAATTATGTTGCATATTAGGTCATTTTGATGTATTTGTTGTGTATGGTCCGTGGATGGCCATATTGATATGTTGTGTTGCTCTGCTGACAGGTTGAAGTTTTATGGATAGTCAAATTTATAAAGAAAATTCTGCTCAGTTTTTAAGAATTTTGGAGAGTTAACCAAAATCCAAAATTTGAGTTCTTGAGGAATTTTACGAATGGGGCAAGAGGCCTAAGGATGTGAATAGCCCTAAGAACAATCAAAATTGGATATTCGAGAATAAATGTGCATAAGTGGGGGAGAATGTACTGTTGGGTTATTAAGCTTTAATGTAGCTTAAAAGAGGGTGAATGTAAAATGGAGGGAAACTGAAACGTTTGAGTTTCCCTCCTTGACAAAGGGACATTGTCTCATATTGGAAGAGGAAAAAGTGGGTGTATAATTGCTCTTCTTCTAGCTCTTAAAGAGTTGAGAAGAAGACAAGCCTCGCGCCGTCTCGTCGCTCGCTCGGCTTTGGTTTCGGTTAATAGTAAATGTTATTAAATATCCATTTTTTCGTTTTTGTTTTTGTACGGAAAAGTTCTTCTTCAATTCCCGGTTTATTGTTACGTTAATAGCCATTTATGTTATGACATTTATGCTATGGCCGTTTTACATAAACAACCAGCCATTTTGAAGAGTTGCACCTCTTTAGTTTTGAGCTCAAAATTGGCTATAAATACTAGTCCATTCTCTCAGATTTTCCATACGATTTTCTGAGTTCTTCTCCTTTATTCTGCATTGTTTTAACTTCAAAGAAAACAACCGTATGTGTGATTTGCTACCGAACTTTGTGTTCGCTAAAACACTGGAGTTTGAAGTACCGTTACACCAATGTGTAATTCGTTCTATCCTGGGAGTAAATAATCCACAACCTTGGGTACTAGGAGGGGGTTAAATTCCTTAAGGAAACACTGTGAAATCGGTGGGCTCGAATTAACTTCTGTTTCGTTTATATTTCTGTTTATATGTTATTATATTTTCTCCAGAATTATTTTACAAATATAGTTTAAAAAACAAGCTTAAGGAATTGAATTTTATTTTCTGTATTTGTGTTATACTCACTGTTCTAGAGACTAAAACCTTTGTGGTTTTCTGCTCCATTGGAGATTAAAATCTACATGATTTTAACGTTGATTTGTGTCATTCTTTTACAAAAATGACGATGACAACGGGAACCAGACTGTTCCTATTGTGACTGCCAATGCATCAACGATCCGAACAACACTGACATTGGCACCGGCGAAAAAACCCGAAAAAATTTTCGGGATTGATTTCAAGCGGTGGCAGCAGAAGATGTTCTTCTACTTGACTACTTTAAGTCTACAGAAGTTCACTAAGGAAGATGTTCCTGTTATGCCTGATGAAACTCCAGAAAATGAACGTTTCCTTGTGACTGAGGCGTGGAAGCATTCTGATTTTCTATGCGAGAATTACATTCTTAACAGATTGGAGGACGATCTATATAACGTCTATAGTAATGTGGAGACGTCAAAAGAACTGTGGTTGCGCTTGAAAGAAAATATAAAACTGAAGATGTCGGGTTGAAGAAATTCGTTGATGCTAAATTTTTGGACTATAAAATGGTAGATAACAAGTCTGTTATTACCCAAGTCCAGGAATTGCAAGTGATTCCTTGCTGAAGGTATAATTCGAATTAATACTGATGTTAAAAGCATTCCAAGTTGCAACGATGATTGAGAAGTTGCCTCCTTTGTGGAAAGACTTCAAAAAATACTTGAAACACAAACGCAAAGAGATATCCCTTGAAGATCTCATTGTTCGGTTGAGAATCAAAGAGGACAACAAAGCTGCTGAAAAGAAAGGTCGTGGAAACTCAATAATAATGGGAGAAAACATTGTTGAGGATGCTCCTCAAAATAACAGAAAGAGGAAGAAGGCTTCTGGACCAAAAAACAACCCAAGCAAGAAGCGGTTCAAATGAAATTGCTAAAACTGTGGAAAAGCTAGACATAGATCTGTAGATTGTCGTGCTCCAAAGAAAGACAATAAGAAGGGTCAAGCAAACATGGTTGAAAAGCACGAAGATGTTGATGACTTGTGTGCTAGGCTTTCTGAATGCAACCTGGTGGGAAATCCTACAGAGTGGTGTATTGATTCTGGAGCCACTCGCCATGTTTGTGCTGTTAGAGAAGCGTTTGCTACATATTCTCCTGTTGGAACCGAAGAGACGCTTTCTATGGGAAATGCTGCAACGGCCAAAATTGAAGGATGTGGGAAGATATTTCTGAAAATGACTTCTCGCAAGATGGTGACTTTGAACAATGTCCTTCATGTTCCCGAGATTAGGAAGAACTTAGTTTCTACTGGACTTCTTGTTAATAACGGTTTTAAGTGTGTTTTTGTATCCGATAAGGTTGTAATAAGTAGGAATGAAATGTTGGTAAGAAAAGGTTAGTGTTTGTAGGAAAAGGTTACCTCACTGAGGGCCTTTTCAAGCTGAATGTAATGGCTGTTGAGAATAATAATAAAATTTCAACTTCGTCTTACTTACTTGAGTCAAATGAATTATGACATATGCGTTTGGGTCATGTCAATTATAAAACCTTGCGGAAAATGATTAACTTGGAAGTATTGCCTAAGTTTGAATGCGACAAATCAAAATGTCAAATATGTGTGAAATCTAAGTATGTTAAACATCCTTATAAGTCAGTTGAAAGGAATTCGAATCCTTTAGACTTAATTCACACAGATATTTGTGACATGAAGTCAATACCATCTCGCTGTGGAAAGAAGTATTTCATAACTTTTATTGACGATAGTACTCGATATTGCTATGTTTGCTTACTTAATAGTAAAGATGAAGAAAAAGACGAATTCAAGCAATACAAAAATGAATTTGAAACGCAACTTAACAAGAAAATCAAAATGATAAGAAGTGATAGGAGTGGTGAATATGAATCTCCTTTTGAAGAAACATATTTAGAATATGGAATTATTCATCAAACAATGGCCCCTTACACGCCCCAATCCAATGGGATTGCGGAAAGAAAGAATCGTTCATTAAAGGAGATGATGAACGCATTGTTGATAAGTTCTGGTTTGCCACACAACTTGTGGGGGGGGGGGGAAACCATTCTTACGTCTAACCGGATACTAAATCGAGTACCCCATAGAAAAACACAATCCATTCTATATGAAAAATGGAAAGGAAGAAAGCCCAACTTGAATTATTTTAAAGTGTGGGGGTGTTTGACAAAACTGCAAGTTCCTAAACCCAAAAGGGGTAAAAAGAGTACCAAAAATAATTGATTGTGTTTTCATAGGATATGCGACCAATAGTAAAGCATATCGATTTCTGGTTCATAAATCAGAAAATCTCGACATTCATAATAATGCGGTTATAGAATCAGATAATGCTGAGTTTTTTGAAAGTATATATCCGCATAAAAAAGAATGTGTCGATTGGTGAAGGATCTAAACGACCTCGGGAGAAACAAAAGAAAGTACATTTAATTGGGAGGATCCAAGACATAGTAAACGTCAAAGAACGTCTACTTCATTTAGACCAGATTTTGTGACTTTCTTATTGGAGAATGAGCCTCGAACATTTAAAGAAGCTATGTATTCATCGGAATCATTGTTTTAGAAAGAGGCATCCAATAGTGAAATAGAATCCATATTGAAGAACCATACATGGGAATTGAGTGATCTTCCTCCTGGAAATAAACCAATGGGTTCTAAATGGATCTTTAAGAGGAAAATGAAAGATGATGGCACTATTGATAAATATAAGGAAAGACTTGTGGTCAAAGGGTATAGGAAATGAGAAGGTATTGACTATTTTGATACATACTCTCCAGTTATAAGAATTACGTCCATACAAACGTTAGTAGCATTAGCTGACGTTTATGGTCTTGAAATTCATCAAATGGACATTAAGACGGCCTTCTTAAATGGAGAGTTGGAGGAAGAAATCTAAATAGAACAACCTAAAGGATTTGTGGTTCCAAGTAAAGAAAAGAAGGTATGTAGACTTGTTAAGTCCCTTTACGGACTAAAACAAGCACCCAAACAATGACATACAAAATTTGACCAAACAATGTTGTCAAATGGTTTTAAGATAAATGAATGTGATAAATGTGTATACATTGAAAATGTTCCAAATCACATAGTTAGTGTTTGCTTATATGTGGATGATATGCTGATAATGAGTAATGACATTGACAACATAAATGCGACTAAGAATATGCTAACTGGCAAGTTTGATATGAAGAACTTGGGAGTTGCTGATTTAATTCTGGGGATTAATATCCATAAGATTCCTTAAGGTCTGTAATTGTCACAATCTTATTATATTATGACAGTACTTGATAAATTCAAGCACTTAGGGTATAAAGTTGCAAAGACACCAATTGACGTGAATCTTGGATTAGCAAAGAACAAAGACCAAAGTATATCACAATTGGATTATGTTCGTGTGTTGGGATGCTTAATGTATATCATGAATTATAAACAACAAGATATAGCTTGTGCTATAAGTAAATTGAGTCGATGCACAAACAATCCAGGTCAATCTCAGTGGATGGCAATGAAACGAGTTTTGGGATATTTAGAACATACCCAGGACTTTGCTTTTCACTACAGTAAATATCCTGCGGTGATTGAGGAATATTGTGATGCAAATTGGATCACCAGTTCAACTGATTCTAAGTCCACAAGTGGATATATGTTCACAATTGGTAGAGGAGCGGTATCTTGGAAGTCATCCAAACAAACTTGTATTGCCCGCTCAACATGGAGGCTGAGTTTATAGCCTTAGATAAAGCCGGTGAAGAAGCTGAATAGCTCCGAATATTCTTGGAAGACATTCCATTTTGCCCAAACCGTTGGCACCAATGTGCATACATTGCAATAGTCAAACGACAATTGGAAGGGCTGGGAGCGTTATGTATAACGGTAAATCTCGTCATATACGACGAAGACATAAAACCGTTAGGCAATTACTCTCTAAAGGATTTATCACGATTGACTATATAAAGTTAAGCGATAATGTGTCGGATCCACTTACAAAAGGCCAAACTAGAGAGGTAGTTGAGAAATCATCGAGGGGAATGAGACTTTGGCCGAGAACAAGTCATTGTGGCAATAACTCTACCTAGAATACTGGAGATCCCAAGATCTAGGTTCAAGGAGATTGAACAAAGTCATTAATGACGGTTCAACATTGTCAACTAAAATTTTGGTCCATTCTCGTGATGAGACAATGTTCAGTACCAAGGATAAAGCATTAAGGCTTTTTAATGATTTTTAAATTTGATACGGGGTATATCAAATAGTGTATCTATGGGATGGCACGTTTAGGAATCACCTATGTAAGTGTGAAGTGTTAGCCGCTTATGAAACCAGGCGGTGTTCATGGCTGAAACGAACACAACAACGAAAACCAAAGAAGGTTAAAGGTTGGTTGTGTGACTTATGGTTGTCTAGGTATACACCAAAGTTTGACGGTTCAAAGATATCAAATCTACCGATTGACCGAGTATATCCGACAGAAGTTCACTACGAAAAGTTCATAGGGAAACCTACTTATCCAGATGCAATTAAATTTTGCGAATCACACAGCTTTTTATGAATATTTCTGTGATATATCCATTCCCCATTCATGTGGGGGATTGTTGGGTTATTAAACTTTAATGTAGCTTAAAAGAGGATGAATGGGAAATTGAGAGAAAATGAAGTATTTGAGTTTCTCTCTTTGACAAAGGGACATTGTCCCATATTGGAAGAGGAAAAGGTTTTTGATGGGTCTATATATAATTGTTCTTCTTCTAGCTCTTAAAGAGTTGAGAAGAAGGCAAGCCTCGTGCCGTCGTCGCTTGCTCGACTCGGCTCGGCTTCGGGTTCGGCTTCGGGTTCGGATTCGGATTCGGATTCGGATTCAGATTTGGTCAAATGATCGATTGATTGATTGATTTTTTGGACCAAATTTGTTTGTTAATAGTAAATATAAACATAAATGTTATTAAATATCTGTTTTAATAACACAATATTAATATTAAATCCAACGAATATTAATATTAAATTCAACGAAATATTAATCGTAATCCGTTATCCTTTTCCCATTTTCCGTTTTCCGTTTTTGTAACGGAAAAGTTCTTCTTCAATCCCTGGTTTATTGTTGCGTAAATAGCCATTTATGTTATGGCATTTATGCAATGGCTGTTTTACATAAACAACCATTCTGAAGAGTTGCACCTCTTCAGTTTTGAGCTCAACATTGGCTATAAATACCAGTCCGTTCTCTCAGATTTTCCATACGATTTTCTGAGTTCTCCTCCTTTCTTTTGCATTGTTTTAACTTCAAAGAAAGCAACAGTAAATGTGATTTGCTATCGAACTTTGTGTTCGCTTAAACACTGGGGTTTGAAGTACCGCTACACCAGTATGTAATTCGATATATCCTGGGAGGAAATAATCCAGAACCTTGGGTACTAGTAGGGGGTTAAATTCCTTAAAGAAACACTGTGAATTCAGTGGGCTCGAATTAACTTCTGTTTCGTTTATATTTCTGTTTATATGTTATTTTATTTTTTCTCCAGAATTATTTTATAAATATAGTTTACTAACATGTATAATGCAGTAAACTGTTGACATTAATTTGACGTAATTAAGATCTTAATGACGTAATTAAATTTGCCGTGAGATATGTGTAGATCCACACGAGGGTAAAAAACTGAAACATGGTAACAAATGTATTGTAGGAGTTGGAGGGTGTTTGGAATGATGGAAAAATATTGCAAGAGAACAAATTTGGAGCATTAACTCGCATACCAAGTGGACTTCGCGTCCAACCTCCAAGAGAAATGAGCCCTGGCTCCAAGCCACAGCATCCCATTTGCATCTCGAGGAAACACGGTGCCCCTAGCCCCATACTCATTTCAAATCAGGACAGTGATCGGTGTCGGAATAAGTTAGCAAAACCCTTAGACATTAATACATCAATTCATATACATATTAAAAGTGAATGATCGTGTTGTTTTTTCTTTGCTTAAAGGAACAATCGAGATTAGACTAACCATTTGTTTACCTCGAAATACGAGTAACAATTAAACTTGTAATATGGCTATAAGGATATGCGATCTGATTCAATTCCAATTGATAAACGAATAAGTAAATAGATGAATTTAAACCATTAAGATAAATCAATCCAGTGTCGTTGCAATTTATCGACCTCGATTGGACAGTCTCGAGATCAAGTGTTAATAACAAATAAGGACAACAAGAACAGTAGTAACTTGTAAGCAAGTAAAAGAGCAGCGTATTGTTATTTCTCAAGAAGTGAATATAATGTATCATCGTTACAAATGAACAGGGTTCCTATTTATATAGTAGAGGAGTCCTAAGTAAGGTATAACTCCAATTTTGGAAGTAAAATCTATGATTGGTATCAATAATTGTTGGCGGTTCTGTCAATCCCGAGATTCTCGCCTAGATTTGTGGTCGATCACTGATATCTCGCTAGTCCGTTGCTAGATGTCAATCGTATCCGATCTCGATCCTTTGGTCTTCGTGTTCTTTGAGCTTGAGCTCGCTTTGATATGAATTTAATCTCGAGGTGGTCGAGCCCATAAAATCAGGCGTGCTCGATTTTAACCGTATACAGATAGTCCCCGCGTTTCTTAGAATGAAATGATAAGAAACGACTTGAGCTTCAATTCATTTGCATCTCGATCATGACGTCATCCTCATGACATAAGCAGTGGATGTGACCAAAACGTCCCATCGGTTTGGTTCCCAAAACCATCAATGCATGTCATTTGCCAGTCGGCCACTAGTGATACCGAACCGTCTCTATGTGCCTATAAATACCACCTTTTTTGTTTTATTCAAATTTTACTTTGCTTTGATTAGAAACTCTTGACTCCACAATTCTACTTATCTTTCTCTCATCGCCGCCAGTAATGCCACCGTTGTTTTTATCAGAGAAACCAATTTCATACTTATTTTCAAACTTCCCTGCTTGCACAAATGGCGAAAACCTCCAAGACTGTGCCATAAAAAGATAAGGTTTCATCTTCTTCCTCCCGACTGGTCGGTGATAATATGCCAGTGGAGCCTCGTATCGAGGAATGTGTCCTGGGGCCAATCGAACTAACTTTTGAATTCAAACTCAAAAGGCCCTCCTCCGTCCCAAGTCGCTATGAACCTATGTCCCGATACATCTGCTCAATATCGGAAGGTGATATCAAGAGGGTGAAGAAGGACTGTGGTTAGGAAAATAAGGAAGTGGTGGTCCCTTCCCCTGAGGAGGAGATCACCACCTATGTGAATGGGTATTTGAGTGTATATACCTATCCTTTCACTCTCGGTCCCGTAGATCCAGTCATACTCGACTTCTGCCGCCAGTATCAGGTAACCCTCAGCTATATCTACCCCTAATTCTGGTGCATCGTGAACCTGATCAGGTTCTTTTTGAGCAAGGTCGAGGGAATGACCTTTACCCTCGACCATCTGATAAGGCTATACAGCCCTCGTATTTATCGAGGTGGGTTGATAAAGCTGCAATGCCGGGCCACGAAGACGGTGCTCTTAAGTATTGATGAAGATAAAGACCGAGGATGGATGGGCCGATTCGTCCGAATCAAAACCTCTTACCTTATTTCAGTCGAGAAAATGTCATTCCCCAAGGAATGGAACATGAAACGTACGTACAATTTCGACGCTGGTTCTTACAATATTACTTTCTTCATTCCTTTCCTGGCTTAGGTTCTTTTTTATGGTGTAGCTTCTCCTTGGTTCCCCGGAGCAATTCTGGATCTCGAAGGTTGGGTTCGATAGCTGGTCTCTACCTCTTCTCATGCCGAATGTTGCAGGCCTGACTTGGCCAAAGGCCGATGGGAGGCTAAAAACCACGGTGAGTTTTTTCGCTTGCATATCGAGGTATTCCTCGTAATGTAATCCTTATTAACTTTGTTTCTTCTTCTCGGTGAGAATGTTGCCATGAGGCCGCCTCCGCCTGGGGAAGAGGATGCATCGAAGACCAATAAAGAGAGGAAGAGGAGAAGGGCTTCCCCTTCCGTTACCCTCAAGCCAAGAAAAAATAAAGCTCAAAAGTCGAAAGTCGAGCTCTCTGTTCCTCATATCGATGAAGGGGGTGAAGATGACTGTTGATACCCAATTTTTCCCAAAAATATTTTAAATTGCATATATATCTTCAAAATCATGCATTAATAGCAATTGGTAATTTTTCATAATTTTTCAATATTTTTATTAATTTATCATGCATTTTATTGCCAACAAATAATTATAAAATTGCATTACAAATGATTTCAAAAGAATTTATTGGTTTCATTAATTATTTTTGGTCCTATTAAGACCAAATTATTTCATAATTAGCCAAATTGGCACCCTTTGGCTATAATTGCAATAACTTTGCAATTATAGCCCAATCATACAATTTTATACTATTTTTATCCAAAAATTAATAATTTTGTATTTTTAAAATATTAAGTAATCCTTTTAATTATTTTCTACGCATGAAATTCATTTTTTATAATTAGCAGCTATTTTTATAAATTGTTTTAATTAATTTAAGATGGGTATTTAACAAAGAGCCACTTTTATTTCGATTCTAGCCTAATTAAACTAGCCCGAACCTTATTAAATCAACTCCAACAGACCCCAAGCCCAAATACCCTTGAGCCCAATCTGATATACCCAACCCAATACGCCATTTCAATCTTAACCGTTGATCACTTAGATCAACGGTCCAGATATCCCCTTTCCTTAATTAATCCGAATTACCCCCTCCAAAACCCTCACTTTTCTCATTTTCTCTCATCTGTTCTCCACAGTCATCCCATTCCCCTTCTCTCTCAAATCCTCTCTACCCAAACCCTAATCCCCTCGCCATTTTCTGGTTTGCCGGTAACAATGGCGGTTCTCTACCCTCCTAGCCTCTATGGCCTAATTCTCGCATCCCTGAGGTCCTCAAGGGACCAGTTGATTGTTCATTCACCCCCCCGTTCCGTGCTCACCATTCTCAGGACACCATGGCGTTCTGAGTAAGATTGCTCTATTTCCTTACTAGACCTATGGTTTCTAAGCCGGTCTCTTCTCGTCTCTGGGTTGTCTCTCTCCGAAACCCTAACTCTAGCTCTTGATTCCTTAGATATGTAACATATTTGAGTCTAATCGAGTTATCTTTACTGTTTTCTTAAAGAGTTTTCCAATTTTCTAAATCATCTCTTCATCTTCAAACTAGGGTTTCTTAACCCCTTTTCAAAAATGATTCCTCTTCTGATTTCGGTGTTATTCTGTGATTTTCACTATGTTTAAACGATTTATTTAAGTTTTTCCTTTATCTGATTTATTATGTTGAAAACCCTAAAAATTTTGGGTTAATCTTTGGGTTCTGAGTTCATCTTTATTGTTCGTTCTTTCAACTTGTTTGCATATTTGACTCTCATGAATCTGAGTATTTTGTGATTTTCACCCTATTTGACTTACTAGGGTTTCTAATTCTGCCTATTCCTACCTATTATGTGCTTACCTCGCTTATTCTCAGAAGTTTGTGTTCATCAGTACTATATTCCAGTTTTGAATCCCTGAATCCCTGTGATTTTTACTTTACCATGCCTGTTAGGGTTTTGATTCTTGCCTTTTTCCTTGCTTATCATGGGTTTATTCTGTGCAATCTGTGTTGATTCCCCTTAATCAGTAATGTTCCTATTTTAATTCCTAATTTCCTATAATTGATACTTTTCACTAATCTCTTATGATGATTTTCCTGCTGATTTTCCGACCTTAATTTATTTCTTGCCTTATTTTATGATCGATTATGCTGTCAAATTGATTCTTATGTTATTAACTTAATTAAAATCCTATGTACTTAGCGTAATTACTGGCACTGATTGAAATTGTTTCCTTATTTATTCTCCAGTCATATATAATCCCTTTCCTTACTTGTTCCCAGTCTTTTACCGTTTGAAATGACCCCCTTAATTAAGGGAGTAGTTGGACTGATTGTTGCTCTAATTGGTTCTGAGCTCCATAACTTACTGCCTAATTGTGTTTCTTACCTTATTTTACCTAGTTTCAAACTACTATATATATGTACACACTGATACATACTCATACTGAACTGAACACACACGAACACATTAGTTCAAAAACTCTCTCTCATACTCAAGGATTTTCTTCTCTCTTTCTTTCTTTGTTACTTACTTACTACTGTTCTGAATTAGCCGGCTGCAAGCCAAGGCTAATTATTGTGCTCTCCTATTCTACACTTTGTGTTTAGTATCTCTTTACTGGTATGTTCTGATTTCAATTCAAGTCCCAAAACCAACATGTTTCTTTTACTGCTTCAGTTTATCATGTTTCTAATCTGTTTCTATCTATGGTTTTGTTGTTCAACATGTAATTGACATGTCTACATCATTGTTCATCTAGCATATTATATTATGTTCCACTCCCCCTTAGGATCAATATGCTTATGAATATGTTACCCCCTTGTAGTATGTCCCAATGTGACTTTGCTCTATCTTATGTTTACCTGGTTTCTAGTATGAACCTTTCACCGCAAAGAAATTTGAATCCTAAGTTGTCTGATTCTGTGTTGATTCTTAAATTCATGTTGTGTTGATGTCATTAGCTATCCCCTAATCCCCATAAACCCCCTACAACAACTTCTACGCTCATGTATACTATGTGCTCTATGTGTCCCCAATTCCCATCACCCCTGTATGAAGGACTGTGATTTGAATGTGCTGAATCTGTTTGTGTTGAGATTAGTCTAGTGTTTTTTAATTGTCTTACTCTTGTAAAAAACTATTTTATTTAACAACTCTCCTATTTTATAAAATTGTTTCAACTAAGTCTTTTTTCAAGCACTGTCTTTCCTATTAAAACCTTTTCAAAACTATGTCAAGCACTCTCACTCTACTATTAGGTCCTTAGGTTCTACCCCTCCAGTGTATGACTGCTTTGGGATTCCTGTGAGATCCCTCTAAACTCTGATGCACTGGGGCTGGCACTTCCACACTGCACTTACTCAATTATGGTTATGAAATCTGGGTGTGAGCACTGCTTGGGATCCCTTGAGGTCCTTAGGGAACTTTGACACACCCGGATATGAGAAAGGCTATGAACATTTGGGCAGTTGAGGTTCTGGGAATCTGGTCCTATTTTTCAGGCTCCCTATAGTGTAACTTCTTATTTTTCCTTATCTACTTATGTAATTCATTCATGTTTGTAATATTTGTTGTAAACGAATGTTGGGGATTGATAGTGAAAAAGGGAGGGTAACCATGTCTGTTGTCGATGGGGTAGAAACCATGCCTTAGGTTTATATTTCTGTGTGCGCATTAGAATCCATGTTTAGGACCAATACATGCAAAGAATAGCATACATTAGATATCATGCTCTTAAGTTTCATGTATACCGTTTCAGCATCAAATTGTTTTATCACTTAGAAACCAAGTTTCAGGGCAAATAATAACACTAACACGAACTGTTGTTCCTACACATTTTTGAAGTCATGCTTAACAATGTTGTAATCTTTTTGTGCATCCTGCTCTGCATATCCTGAGATCATACTATGCATTTAGAAATCCTGCTTTAGGAACCCTGCATATAAAGCATTTTGCATTTTATATGCGCATTAGGTACCATGTTTTAGGACCTCACTAAGTCATACCTAGCTAAACTACTGATGCATGAAAAGGGATATAAAACAATGTCACATCCAATTGTCTTGCTCTTAATAAAACTAGTAACAATCTTTGCATAATCATATCACCTAGAACAACATGCTTTAGGTAAAACAACCTCTAAACTGTTTTAAATAATTCTGGTAACTATTTTGCATTCCCCCACGCCTAGGCAAGCCTTAGGTAACCAACTTTTATAAAACTGGAAGATTGTTGCTTTGTGTTTACTGCCTAATGGTTAACATGTTTTAAAATCAGTAGGCAAACTGATTAGGTCCTGCTTCTGGGTTTATAAAATTGAAACTGCATATCTTCTGTGTTTGATATTCACTTAGACATCATGTTTTAGGATCCTGCTTAATAATACTGCCCTTGTTTGTGTTTGAGACATGTTGTTTACATGCAATATTTGTGGAGGTAAACTTGAGCCTCTTAATTGCTTCTTTCCTATTTTATCTATTCAAATCCTATCTGTTCTTTCCTGTCGCCTAGTATTTTCTCCTTTTAAACCTTAGGGGTCTGTCTAGAACTGCCTATAGGTAGAGGTCCTAATCTCCTCCAAGGCCATTAAGAATGGACGCGTAAAAACACGCATAGAGATCGTTAAACAACACTCGATTTAATAACCGCTAAGGGGTGGGAAAGGGTAGATATGGTTATGATGAACGGTGCGTTAATGCAACGTGTAGCCCCTCTTCTGAGGAGTGATTACCGGGCATTGTACTGATGTGATCCTATAGAATAAACAACCTAGGACCCCCTATCCCTCACATATGTGTGTTAGATCATAACTCTTTCAAAACTTTATATGTATGCCTAGACTCTAAATATTTTAATTTTTAGCACATATGTGTGTTTAGACTGCGAATCTTCTCAAAAACTTTATTTGTTTACCTATGTGTTTTATATTCTTATGTGCTACCTATTTTAAAATTCACAAAGCTTGTTAGGCCAGGAACCACAGTTGTGGACTTTGAGGGGTGCCTAAAACCTTCTCCTTGGATTAATTTCAAGCCCTTACCCAATCTCTGGTTATTCAATTAGTGTTATTGTGACCCTTAATAGGTGCCCTAACGCACCTTAAAATTGTTAGGTGGCGACTCTTCAATTCTTTATACCTTTCCCAAAAGGAAATTATTTATCCCGATAATGTCAAATACCCTGACCGATTCGAAAGGGGAGGAAAAAGGGGGGCGCGATAATGACGACTACTAGTTGGTAGCTCGAAGCACTGAATTTGCCGAGCCGGTGGAGCTCGAGGTGGCTCCCTATCGGGATGAGGGCATTTCAGAGGAGGGTCCGAGCAAATTCCCCGAGTTATCAGGTGGTGAGGATGCCCTCCGTCGTGATACTAGCTGGTGGATGTGCCGGAAGCGTCTAGAATCGAGGCCCTTCAGAAAGAAGATAATGTCCCAAGTGATTCACTTGGGATAATCAACATCGATGACTCACTAATTGAAAGGAGTACTTACATTGATTTTATGTTGATTTATTCTAATTCCCCAATCACTGCATGACTTTTATTTTTACCTTATTCTCTACCTAGTTTCGAACTATATATACATTGCTCTTTCATTCACTCAAGACGCGAGCACATTGGTTCATAAAGCTCTCTCTCTCTCTCTCACTAAAAACTTTCTACTCTCTTTCTGTGTCACTTACTATTATTCTGAGTTAGGTGGCTGCAAGCCAAGGATAAATATTGTGCTCTCCTGTCCCTTCACTTTTATGTTTACTGTCTTCTTTACTGGTATGCTCTGATTTCAATTCAAGTCCCAAACCAATATGTTTCTTTTACTGCTTCAGTTTTTCATGTTTCTAATATGTTTCTATCTGTGATTTTGTTGTTCAACCTGCAACTAATATGTCTACTTTACTGCTTTATCAGCATGCTTATGAATATGTCCAACCCTTTAGGATCAGCCTGCTTATGAACTCCCTTTGTAGTATACCTTAATGTGACTCTGCCTTACTTATGTTTTCCCTGATTTCTATCATGAACCTTTTTGTGCAAAGCAGTTGGCTCTTCTAAGTTGTCTGATCCTGTGTTGGTTCTGAGATTTATGATATGCAGATTCCCTAAACCCCTATAAGAACTTTGAAGCTCCTATAACTGTGTGTGCACTACATGTGCACTATGCGTAATCTTTTTATGCATCCTGCTCTGCATATCCTGAGATCATGCTGTGCATTTAGAAATACTGCTTTAGGCACTCTGTATATAAATCATCCTGTATTTTATATGCGCATTAGATACCATGTTTTAGGACCTCACTAAGTCACACCTAGCTAAGCTACTGATGCATGAAAAAGGACATAAGACAGTCTCACATATGATTGTCCGGTGTTAGTAAAACTGGTAATAACCCTTGTGTCTTTGCAACACTTAGAAAATCATGCTTTAGGTAAAACAACTTCTAAATTGTTTTAAATAATTCTGGTAACTGTTGTGCATTCCCCCCACACCTACGCAAGCCTTAGGTAACCAACTTTATAAAACTGGAAAACTGTTGCTTTTGTGTTTACTGCCTAATGGTTAACAGGCTTAAAATCAGTAGGCAAACTGGGCCCCTGCTTCTTGGTTTATAAAATAAAACTGCATATCTTCTGTGTTTTGATATTCACTTAGACATCATGTTTTAGGACCTTGTCTAGTAATACTGCTCTTATTTGTGTTTGAGTCGTGTTGTTTACGTGCATTATCTGTGGAGGTAAATCTGAACCTCTAAATTGTTTTTCCTCGCCTTTATCTATTCAAGTCCTATCTGCTCTTGCATGTCGCCTAGTATTTTCTCCTTTCAACCTTAAGGGGTCTATTTAGAAAGTAGAGGTCTTAATCTCCTACAGGACCATTAAGAAGGGACGGGTAACAGCACGCACAGAGGTCCTTAAATAAACTCGCTTAATAACAACTAAGGGGTGGGAAAGGGTAGACATGGATATGATAGCATGTGTGCTAATGCAACGTGTAGCCCCTCTTCTGAGGAGTGATTACCGGGCATTGTAATGATGTGATCCTATAGGATAAACAACCTAGGACCCCCTCCCTTACATATGTGTGTTTAGATTATAACTCTTTCAAAACCTTATATGTGCGCCTAGACTCTAAATCATTTAATCTTTAGCACATATGTGTGCTTACACTGCGAATCTTCTTAAAACCCTTTATTTGTTTGCCTATGTGCTTTTATTGCTTATGTGCTACCTGTCTCAAAAACCTTTATTTGGGAACCACAGTTGTGGACTTTGAGGGGTGCCTAACACCTTCCCCTTGAAGTAATTTCAAGCCCTTACGCAATCTCTGGTTATTCAAATCTGTGTTATAATGACCCTTAGTAGGTTCCCTAACGCACCTTAATTCGTTAGATGGCGACTCTTCAATTCCTTACCCCTTTCCCAAAAGGAAACGAGTTGTCCCCAATAATGTCGAAAACCCTGACTGGTCCGAAAGGAGAGGAAAAATGGGGCGCGACAGCATGGCGACTCAGCTGGGGATTTATCTAGGATTTTACCATTTCAAATTGCTTTGTTAACTTGTCTTTACTTTGTTAATACTTGCGACCTTTCCCTTTCCCTTTCCCCCTTTATGTGCAATTAATTGTTTATCACTTTCAAGTACTTGTTCTTTTCAAAATCAAAACTGACATGTTTCTTTTTGTTTTCCTTTGTAACTGCTTTTCAATAATAACTGTTGTATTTACCGCTTTCATAACGTGCAAATACATGACAACATGCTTTTATTGCTCATTTATTGTTGCATAATCATGCTCAAAATCATATTCACTTGTTCCTATACAAATCCTATAGCAACGTTTGATGAGTGGTTGCGCTCTTCTGTTGTATATCACCCTTAAATTCGGAAAGGCTTATTTGCGGTAAAACTAGTCGATCAGCGGTGCAGTCGACGGTTCCGTGCCTTTCCACCTCAATTTGTCCGCTTGAGGGTACCAGTATAAAACCCCATAGAAACCTTACTATGTTATATTGTACATGCATCATGGTCAAACCTAGCCGGGTTAATGTGTCGTCCGCACAATAACCCTTTAAGATAGCCTTATCCAAAAATTCCATCGAGTTTTTCATAATCCCAACGGACGCGATCACGTTTTGTGCATTTATTTGGAGAACTAAATGCATGTATGATAATCACAAGTCTATAAATAGTCGAGTCTAGTGGGGGTAAGGGTCTAACCTTATCTATTTTGCAGAAAATGAGGCAAGAAGTCCCCAGGTTCGGCATGGTCCAAAGAATACCACCACTGTTGCTGGATTGATGGGAAGACCTTTCGCCAGGTGACAAAAACCATGTGAAGAGGGTCCTCGAAAACTTGCCTTCTTTACTGGGTATGTATCCAAACAACATGTTGATCGAAGCAGGCACTATGTTTTGAGACAGAGAAAGGTTTGTGTTCTGTTTTGGCAACATAGAAATGACCCCCTCTTGCAGGAGATAGGGGGCTTTGCGGGATTACCTTGGGACAGCCCAGGTTTGTTAGTGCCGGAAAACCGTGCCGTTAGGAGGTTCCTGAAAATGATGGGTTTGAAAAAGAATGATGATTTAGAGTGTCTGACAAAGTCCTATATACCTTTTGACTATCTCTATGAACGATACGTCCACAGCAAATCCTATCGTATTTTCCACAATGAGTTTTATATTACTTCCTTGGGTCATATTCACCGCAGGGTTTTTGTGGTCGTTGTTTGCTTCCTGGGTATGATAGTATTTCCAAGAAAAGAAGATAGGATTCACACTAGACTGGCTATGGTAATCAAAACCTTAATGGAGGGGATCGAAGGGCAAACATATACCATTATCCCTATGATCATAGAAGACATATACCGAGCCTTAGACCGCTGCCAGAAGGGGTTCAAACACTTTGAGGATTGCAATCTGCTACTACAAGTTTGGTTATTGGAGCATCTCCAAAGGGGTCAATATCGTCAAGAATTTCCACGAAGGGCGTGGAATGATCATATAGCCTTCCATCACCCTAAGAGAATGACCTACATCCCAGACAGGTTTGCTCAACCAGAAAATGCTACAGAATGGGTGCAGTTTTTTGACAATTTGACCGAGGACCAAGTTCAGTGGATGTTCGAATGGTTTCCTACCAGTGAATTCATCATCAGATCGAGGGACGCTCCGCACCTGGTGTTGATCGGTTTAAGGTGCATATACCCTTATGTTCCCATCAGGGTTATGAGACAGGCAGGTAGGAAGCAAGTTATATCGCGAGTTTCTAAAATGAGCCATTACAGGGCAAATTTTCAGGACGACGACATCCCGTACAAATGTGAAGCTCATCATATGTGGCATCTAAAGGTTATTGTAGAAAATGACACCATCGATCCCGACAGATACCATGCAGGGCATGTACGCCTTTACCTATCATGGTTGGAACACAGCATAGCAGGGATAGTTGAGCCGGGAATCGGCAGAAACAGGGTCATAGACGAAGCGGCTGAGGCTCAAGTGAAATACAATAAACTGCGCAAAAGGGTTCGTGAATCCGAGGTCGAGCATTTGGATCAACACAAGACTAATCTGGAACTGATCAATTAGTGGAAGCTCTGATGGAGCTAGAGGCGAAGACGAGGAAAAGGGTCGCCGACTGCAAGAATGCTGAGGGAACGAAGGAGGGCATCTAGCAAGGGTATACCTGCTGTTGGGCATGCACGACCTGGCGAACCTGATTGACAGAGCCAAGAAGATCGAGCCTGGGGAAGGTCCTTCTGGGACCAAGTAGTCTAGGTTTCCTTTTCATTGCTTTTTTCAAATGTAATAAGGCCAAGTGCCATTAGTGACTTTATTTCCTGCCTATTATTTTAGGGTCGTTTTGGATTCGTCTATTTTACATTAATGAAATGAGGCATTTTGGCATCTAAGTTCTCCAAATCAACTTGTCGCTAGGCTTACCTCGGGCACAACGAGGCTCCCAAGTTAGGACACGATTTTTTTCCTGCACTGTGTGTTTAAATACTGCAATATTTTCTCATGATCCTCACTGACTTGGCTACCTTTTATTTTTGTTTTTGTTTCTCTCTTTTGATTACCCCCCAAAGTTTGGTTCATTTATTCTGGCATCATCAAAGATCCAGGGGCCCTCCACCACCTCCTCCTCCTAGTCCACCTATAGGCAAAGGCAAAGGCAAAACAGAAGATTTGAGCAACATCAGACAAGAAAACACAATAACAGCTGAACGAACAGAAGCCACTGAAAATCAAGGCACTCAAGTTCAGAATGAGGCTATTTCACAACTCGAGAAAAGGTTGTTGAAACTCCAAGGGGATCTTGAGCATGTCCGGAACTTGGAAAATTTATCCCTCTCACTCAGTGTCCCAGATGTCACTCAATATCCCATACCTCCTCAGAACACCCCAAACAAACAAAATCCTCCCACAACTCATCATCATACAACTCCACCGAAAAATCAAATTATCCCACCACAGCACCAGCACAACACTTGCCACACTCCAAGAAATACCCCACTAATTATCCCTGAACCACAGAACTCCACAAGTGACCATCTCTATGCGCAAACACCAGGTCATCAGAACAACCCCATATACGTGGAGACTCTACCTCACTCCACCCAACATATTGCTTACACACCTGAATCCAGTGAGAAGGATATGCTCATTAAGAATTTGGCCGAGGAACTCAAGAAGCTGACTAGTCGAGTTCAGGGAGTTGAAGGAAGAAAGGGAGTCAAAGGGTTGAACTACGAAGATCTCTACATACAGCCCGATGTTGAAATACCGGAGGGTTAAAAACCTCCTATGTTCGAAATGTTTGATGTTACAGGTGATCCCAGGGTCCATCTGAGGACCTATTGTGATAAATTGGTTGGAGTAGGAAGAGACGAGAAGATTCGCATGAAATTGTTCATGCGGGGCCTCACATGATATGCTTTATCTTGGTACATCAGCCAAAATCCTAAGAAGTGGTCCGACTGGGTAAGTATGGCATCGGACTACATGGACCGGTTCAGGTTCAATACAGAGAATGCACCAGACGTGTCCTACATCTAGAACCTTAAATAGAAGCCCACCGAAACTTTTCGCGAGTATGCCGCTCGCTGAAGATCTGAAGCAGCCAAGGTCAGGCCTGCCCTAGAGGAAGAACAAATGAACAAATCTTTTGTCCTGGCACAAGACCCGCAGTATTATAAGAGGCTAATGGTGATTGAAAACCACAAATTCTCTGACATCATCAAGCTGGGTGAGAGAATTGAAGAAGGTATCAAGAGTGGAATTGTCACTAACTTTGAGGCACTACAGACCANACCCACCTATCAGTTAGCACCTCTACCAACATATCTTCCATCTCCACTGTCTACATATCAGCCTACTTCCCCCAGATATTCCCAACCAGCTCCTATTTATCATACCTACAACTCTCAGCCATCTCACTTCCAATCACCCCCTGCTCTCCAGAATTTCCCGAGACCTCGACCCAACTTTTATCACAGACCTCCTAAATAATACATTGCCATTGCTGGACCCATCGACTAGTTGTATGAAAGATTAAAAGCTGCTGGTTATGTCACTCATATCCCTGCTATAACCCCTGAAAATCCATCCTAATGGGTCAATCCAAACAAGACCTCTGCATACCATTCCGGCATAAAGAGGCATACAATTGATGAATGTCGCTCATTGAAATATAAGATCCAGTCTATGATTGATAACAAGGTCATCCAGGCAAAAGAAGCCGCTCCCAATGTTTGAAACAATCCGCTTCCAGACCATAGGGGTGTCAACATGTTAGAGATAGAAGAAGACTGGGACCTAGAGGGGTCGATCGGGTTAATTATAGAAAGTGATGACCTAAAAAAGGCAGCAGTCACTCTCAATCCCATCATAGTCCATATTCATCCATCCAGAGACACCGAGGTAACTGCGTCACTCCCATTCAAGTTTGAAATGGCACCACCTACAAACACGCATTTGCCGTTCGAGGTTGAAGTTATGCCGCCTGCTAAGGCATCCATTCCATTTGAAGTGAAAGTAGCTGAACCAATCACAACGACAATGTCAACCATGCCACTTTTAAACGACAAGGCTGTACCCTGGGATTACACGGTTGAAGCAAGAAGGAAAGGTAAAGTCAAGATAAAAGAAGCTGGTGTTGCACAGGGGATGACAAGGATCAGCAGGGTCTATACACCTGAACACTTGGTAGAGTCTAGCAAGAATGCTTCCAACAGACTTCCCGTCATTGAGACAGGCCCAGATGATCTTTGGAGAAAGGTGCAGGCTAGGGAATACTCAGTCATCGATCAACTAAACAAAACTCCAGCCCATATATCCATTATGTCATTGCTGCAAAATTCAGAGACACACAGGAATGCTTTGATGAAAGTGCTGAATGAAGCATATATGCCAAATAACCTAACTAGTGGATAATTGGCCAATATGGTAGGTCAAGTACTGGAGAGTCACAAGATCACTTTCCACGAGGACGAGCTGTTTCCTGAAGGGCTAAGTCATAACAAAGCACTGCACATCACTGTGCAATGTGAGGACTACTCCATCATGTTGCTGGGGCTGTGGCATCAACATTGCATCATTCAGTAAAATTTGAATGGAACCACCAGGAGATGATCATCCATGGAGTTGGCTCTTCCACACTGCACTTACTCAATTATGGTTGTGAAATCTGGGTGGGAGCACTTCCCGGGATCCCTTGAGGTCCTTAGGGAACTCAGACACACCCAGATATGAGAAAGGCTATAAAACATTTGAGCATTTGAGGTTCTGAGAATCTGGGCCTGTTTTCAGGCTCCCTATAGTGTAACTTCTTATTTTTCTTTATCTATTTATGTAATTCATTCACATTGGTTTGTAATAATTGTTGTAAACGAATATTGGGGACTGATAGTGAAAATGAGAGGGTAGCCATGTATGTTGTTGATATCAATAGGGTAGAAACCATGCCTTAGGCTTACATTTCTATAGGCGCATTAGAATCCATGTTTAGGACCAATACATGCAAAGCATATCATACATGATATATCATGCTCTTAAGTTTCATGTATACTGTTTCAGCATCACATTATTTTATCACTTAGAAATCATGCTTCATGGATAAATAATAGCACTAACACGAACTTTTGTTCTTGCACATTTGAAAAGTCATGCTTAACAATGTTGTAATCTTTTTGTGCATCCAGCTCTGCATATGCTGAGATCATGTTGTGCATTTAGAAATACTGCTTTAGGAACTCTGCATATAAATCATCCTGCATTTTATATGCGCATTAGATACCATGTTTTAGTACCTCACTAAGTCACACCTAGCTAAGCTACTGATGCATGAAAAGGGACATAAGACAGTCTCACATATGATTGTCCGATGTTAGTAAAACTGGTAATAACCCATGTGTCTTTTCCACACTTAGAACAACATGCTTTAGGTAAAACAACTTCTAAAGTGTTTTAAGTAATTCTGGTAACTATTGTGCATTCCCCTCACGCCTAGCCAATCCTTAGGTAACCAACTTTATAAAACTGGAAAACTGTTGCTTTTGTGTTTACTGCCTATTGGTTAACATGCTTAAAATCAATAGGCAAACTGGGCCCCTGCTCTGGGTTTATAAAATAAAACTACGTATCTTCTGTGTTTTGATATTCACTTAGACATCATGTTTTAGGACCTTGTCTAATAATACTGCTCTTATTTGTGCTTGAGTCATGTTGTTTACGTGCATTATCTGTGGAGGTAAATCTGAGCCTCTTAATTATTTTTCCCTGCCTTTATCTTTTCAAGTCCTATCGCCTCTTGCCTGTCGCATAGTATTTTCTCCTTTTAACCTTAGGGGAGTCTGTTTAGAACTGCCTTTAAGTAGAGGTCCTAATCTCCTCCAAGACCATTAAGAAGGGACGGGTAACAGCACGTATGGAGGTCATTAAATAAACCCGTTTAATAGCCACTAAGGGGTAGGAAAGGGTAGACATGGATATGATAGCCGGTGCGCTAATGCAATGTGTATTCCCTCTTCTGAGGAGTGATTACCGGGCATTCTACTGATGTGATCCTATAGGATAAACAACCTAGGACCCCATATCCCTTATATATGTGTGTTTAGATCATAATTCTTTCAAAACCTTATATGTGTGCCTAGACTCTAAATCTTTTAATCTTTAGCACATATGTGTGCTTAGACTGCGAATCTTCTCAAAAACCTTTATTCTTTTACCTATGTTCTTTTATTGCTTATGTGCTACCTGTTTTAAAATTCACAAAGCTTGTTTGGCCGGGAACCACAATTGTGGACTTTGAGGGGTGCCTAACACCTTCCCCTTTAAGTAATTTCAAGCCCTTACCCAATCTCTGGTTATTCAAATATGTGTTATAATGACCCTTAGTAGGTGCCCTAACGCACCTTAATTCGTTAGGTGGCGACTTTTCAATTCCTTACCCCTTTCCCAAAAGGAAACGAGTTGTCCCCAATAATGTCGAAAACCCTGACTGATCCGAAAGGAGAGGAAAAAGGAGGGCGCGACACCTGGCCCGGGCTCGAAAGATCGAGGAAGTTGAGGCCAAGTTGGCCTCCGAGCTTGCAAAGTCGAAGACTGAGGCAGAGGCACTCGTAGCCTCTTATCGAGCTGATGTCGAGGCTGCCAATCTTCGGGCACAGGAGATCTTCGCTACTACCGAGATCAGATTATCATGTGTTATCGACCATGCTAGGCGGAAATCTCGGAGGGAGGCTCTCGAGAAAGTGCATGCTCGTGGCTTCGACCTCTCAGCTGATATAGAAGATGCCAAAGTTTTGGAGGTTGAGACCGCGACCTTGATTTCTGATGAAGAGGATTCAGCTAGCGGGTCCAAGGATGAGGCCGCCGAAGAAGCGGGTGATGCAGATCCCTAGGATGTGGTTCCCGATGGCGCGGCTCCTGGGGACGTGGCTCCCGAGGATGTGGCTCCCGGGGTAGACTAGGCTTATAAGCTTTTTTTTCTTGTACCTTTTTTGTGTAAGGCCCTGGTTGGCCTTTTGTACATATTATTGGATAATAGAAAATTTCTTCTTCAAATGCCTTCGCGTGTTTTCAAGTTTAGATATGCTTATTGCCTTCGTCGAAAGTTTTTATTGCTGTAGTTTTACAATCTTCAACTCGTAATTGAAATACTCCCTTAAGTTTGTGAACCCTTAAGTTTGCGAACCCTTAAGTTTTTGGGTTATACGAGGGTAAGTCCCCGAGTTCGAAATTCGTTCGAGACCTTGTCTCGGGGGTGGTTCGGTCGAGCCTATGGGTATATTATTTTTACAACCATGCTCGACTAAGCCTTGAACCTTTTTTTAAGAATAAAGTAAACCCTTAGGTTTTTATCAAGTGATGGGTAAGTTTTGAGCTTACAGCAGTATACCCCTTAGGGTTTTTGTTGAATCCGCGAGCTATAATTGACCTTTATTTGAGCTCAGAATTTTGGAACCCTTGGGTCCGAATTGAGTGAGAACGAGGTCTCGAACTCTAATTGTATTGGCCCTTAGGCTCTTTTAAATTGACTCTTAGGCTCTTTAGGTTGGCCCTTAGGCTCTTTAGATCGGCCCTTAGGCTCTTTTAGATTGGCCCTTAGGCTCTTTATGTTGGGCCGATTCGGCCTCTAAAAATGGCTATTATTTTTCCCTTTTTTGGCTAAAACACTTAGTGAAAATTTCTTTATGCCTTAGCATGTATTTTTTGTACCTGTTGGGTTTTTCGAGGGTTCGATGATCGAAACCCTATTTTTTTTTTGTGCCTTAACTTGTGTTAAGATAATTTGATACTCCTTGAGATTTTTTGAAGGCTGATATTACCGAAGCTTTTTAGTTATTCGAGGGCTGATTTTGTCGAAGGCCTTTTTTAATTGCTTTGCCGAGGGTAGCCTTATTTAAACGAGTTTTCAAACTGTTTGAAGGCCTTTTGTTTATAGCGTAAGTCGGACGTCTCCAAGTCGCATTATTTTGGATGTTGCCTTTAATATGGCCGTAGCCATTAATGTGGTCGTAACCTTCGGTATGTCTCTTGGACTTATTTCCCGATAACATTTTGAACTTATTTGAAATGTTAGTCCCCGAGTGTGATGGCCTTGGTCTATATACCGAGAGGTGCCTCTTTGAGGTCTTGTAATTTCGAACTAAGATAGCTCGAGTGTTCAGTTCCCCAGTATTAGAGGTATGCTCCTACTTGGCCCTTGAGCCATTTTGACAAGTGTTAGTTTTGCACAATAGATCAGAATCATAAGTACACAATTCGTATAATAGAAAATTTACTTCGAAACACAAGATGTTCAAGAAGAGAAAATTCTTCTTTGAATAATTTATACATATGTACATTTTTTGTTGTCGGGACTCGGCTAATCTATATGGACACGATTCATTCGACCGTTTGGCCCATTACAAAAAAATTTCCTATAGAGACTCATTGATACGAGGTACATTTCTCGAACACATAACATCCGAGGGTGATACCCCCCAGTATTCGAGGTTGATTGCAAATAATCCTTGGATATTGTTGAATTATTCTTAGGTAGCACATAATTGTTTCCTCGTTAAAAACCTCGCCGGAAAAACCCGTTTGGGATAAAAACTGGTCTAAGGAAAAAAAGAGTGCAACGCGTACTTTAAAACCTGAGGTCTCGATATCATATGTCGAATTACTGCAATGAGTTAGTTCTGAATAATTATATAAATGAAAGAAAAGAGAAAGTCATACCTTAGCAATAGTTTCGCTGGAGAAGTGATACGTTCCAGTTATTTGACAATGGTTTGCCGTCTATTGATCCGAGTTTGTAAGATCCTTTCCCGACTAAGTCGAGGATTCGGTAGGGTCCTTCCCAATTAGGACCGAGTTTCCCTTCATTAGGGTCTCGAGTGTTGATGGTGATTTTTCTTAGGACTAAGTCCCCGACATTGAAGTGTCGAAGATTGGTTCTTCTGTTGTAATACCTCTCAATTCGTTTCTTTTGTGCGGCAATTCGAACGAGTGCCGCTTCTCGTCTTTCATCTAATAACTCAAGACTGGTATTCATTGCCTCGTGGTTTGATTCCCCTGTTGCATGTCGAAACCTGGCGCCGGGCTCCCCGACTTCGACCGGTATCAAGAATTCGGAGACATATACTAAGGAAAACGGAGTTGCTCCGGTACTAGACTTCGATGTTGTCCGATACGCCCATAGAACCTCTGGCAATTTTTCTCTCCACTTCCCTTTGGCTTCATTTATCATTTTCTTCAAGTTTTGGATGATAGTTTTGTTTGTTGTATCGGCCTGTCCGTTCCCACTAGGGTGATACAGCATTGATAGTATCCTCTTTATTTCTTGATCTTCGAGGAATTTCGTTATTTTGCCGCCAACGAACTGTTTGCCATTATCACATACTATTTCCGCGGGTATCCCGAATCGGCATGCGATGTGATCCTATATGAAGTCGATCGCTTCTTTTTCCCAAACTTTTTTGAAAGCCTATGCTTCAAACCATTTAGAGAAATAGTCATTCATAAATAATATGAATTTAGCTTTACCTGGGGCCGATGGCAAAAGACTGACGATGTCCATTCCCCATTTCATGAATGGATAAGGGGGTAGGACCGAGTGAAGTTGTTTGTCGGGCTGGTGGATCATCAGTGCAAACCTTTGACATTTATCGCATCTTCGAACAAACTCCTTAGAGTCTTTTTCCATGCTATCCCAATAATATCCTGCTCTGACAACCTTTCGAACTAGTGACTCGGCGTCAGAGTGATTTCCACAAGTGCCTTCATGGATTTCTTGTAGAACATAGTCAGTATCTCCTGGTCCCAAGCATACTGCCAATGGACCATCGAACGTCCTCCTATACAAGTTCTGTCTTCGTGTAATGTGAATCGAGCGGCTTTGGTCTGTAAAGCTCTCGATTCTTTTGGATCTGATGGAAGCTTCCCATTCTTCAAATATTCCATGTATTTGTTTCTCCAGTCCCAAGTCAGGCTCGTAGAGTTTATTTCGGCATGTCCTTCCTCGATCACAGACCTCGAGAGTTGGACTACAATCCCCGAGCTGATTTCATCTTCTTCGACCGATGACCCCAAATTAGCAAGTGCATCGGCCTCAGTGTTTTGCTCTCAAGGGATGTGTTGTAGAGTCCATTCTTTAAAAGGGTGTAAGGTTACCTGCAATTTGTCTAAGTATATTTGCATCTTGTCTTCTCGAACTTCGAAGGTTTTGTTTACCTGGTTTACCACCCGCAGGAAGTCGTATTTAGCTTCGATTACTTCCGCTCCCAAGCTTTTAGTTAGCTCGAAACCTGTAATCATGGCCTTATACTCGGCCTAGTTGTTAATCAATTTGGCAGTTTTAATGGATTGCCTAAAAGTACTGCCCGTGGGCGGTTTTAAAACAATGCCGAACCTAGACCCTTTCACATTCGAAGCACCATCGGTGAAGAGAGTTCATACCCCCGATGACGTACCCGATTTCAGTAGAAGTTCTTTTTCCACTTCAGGTACGAGGGTCGCCGTAAAGTCGGCCACGAAATCCCATGTGTATGAGTTGGGTATGGCTGATTGTAATTTCCTTGAGAAACAAGTTGCGTGGATTGAAAGGGTGCATATATGAAGTTTAACAACTTTGAACTTTGTAACTAACTTCCAATTATATGAGTTTACAAGGAAAGATGACATGGTTTAAATTCGGATTACACAAAAAAGAGGTGGTAGTTTTCTAATGTCTTTTATGTGTGCTTTACTGTTTGCCAAAAATATTATGGAGCAGAAAAGTTTAATTTATTTCCTTTGATTTGCTCCTTATTTTGTATTACAAAGGATGAGCTATTTTTTGTATTACATGTTGTTAGAATTGTTATTGACTGCAAGATTTGGATTGGTGGCGCATTATCACATGCAACAACACCCTCAATACATGAATTGATGATATTCATGAATTTTATTTGGCTGGCATAGATATTATTTTAACTATTTGATACAATATTTGGAGATCAAATACTTCTTTTTCCTTTCAAACTTCAATCATATCATGTCGGCCAATTTAATCTTTTCAGGAACATGGACATTCAGAGAGACAGAGACATTAATTTTTCTAGCGGAATATAATTTAGACCGGTTGACTGTAAAAGAGACGAGGAAGATAAGGAAATAGAATTCTGATAAAATTATGTTTTTGAGTCGGAAAAGAAAAAGGCTGATGAGTTAGGGATCTTCTTTATATCTTTTTCTTATTTTATTATATATTTTTTTCACCAAACCAGAATGTGTTTGTGGAAAAATTTCCTCACATGAATTTGATCTATCTATATATGCAAACACTTTTAGAATGTGAAAGTACTTTTATTTGAAGTAGGAATATGACAAGCATATGAAGAAAAAATTTCAAAAGAATTATCCGTATACTCTAATTAAAAGTATTGCATGTGAAAAAATGTTATTACCGCGCGAAGGGCGGCCAAATACACTAGTTTCTAATAAAATACTTCCTTTCTTTATCAGCGAACAAGTGGCGCTTAAAAATAAAGAGGAACAACTAAATGATAGACTGCTACAAAATTCTGCTCCCTAAAATTAAGGATGAGCTTCGGGTATCCCTAAAATGGCTTGAGAATGATTAAGGTAATTGCCATTTAATAATTTAACTATCTCAATATAATCAATTTCACTTTTGAGCCAGAGTAGGCTTCTATTTTTGACTACTTTATGTACATATCCATAAATTTACTATGTTATACAAAATAAAGTATTAGAGAGCTATATAGTATATTGACGGGCAATTTGAGCCAAGATTTCTAAGATCTTAAACTATCTATTTTTTAAATACCGTAATACTGCCTGGACCACATAAAATCTTGATTTTAGCTAGTCTTAATAGAACAAGTCATATTTAACGTAGAGAGGAATTTAAATCTTGTATTCTTCTTTATTTCAATTTTCTCCAATCTTAATTTCCAATAATAATAATAAGCTGAAAACTGAAAATTATTTAATGTAAAAATTTTCTGGGCTAATACTATAATTGATACCTCAAGGTCTGTATACAAACAACGCAAATATTTTACCAATAAAATCTGCGGAAATTCACGACTCTAAATCATACATGTTATTGGTTGATCATCTGCTGAAATAAAAGGAAACAATGTTCGATTAAGAATGTCTATCGCCCTTGCTCTCGTCTGCAGTCGCTACGTCCGAAGCTACAAAAACCCCAGCAGTTCCAAAACACAATAGGGATGCAATGGAAAGGTCGAAGAACTTGTCCCAAAGTTGTTTGAGTTGAGGTGGCGTTGGGTCTGCCATTATAATTTATCGGATATTCTTAATTCACGTTTAGAAAGGATATTCAAATACAACTAAAGCTAGCAACAACTCAATAGCAGCTAGAATTCTACTTGTTGTAACAATTCTAGAATAGGTAAAACTCTATTATATTATTACCGCTAGAGAAGGTCCAATGTCGGTATGACTTGAATTCGTTTGAGTTTCTTATAGACTTTTATTGTAAAAATTGCACGGGGCGTCCTATTTGGTCACCTGTATTTAACCTATAATCACTTTTTTTTAAAATTTTAATTTGTATTCACTTTTTAAATAACTTTAGGCCTCTTTCTCTTCCTCCTTCTCCTCGTTCGTTTTCTGATTTCAGGTGAAGAGAGGGTTGTGCCTTAGCTTTCGCTTCATACTCTCTTCATCGTGGTTATTATGACGAATTTGTGTCCGACGTAAAACGCCAATTATTCCCCAACATTTCTATCCCTGAAATCCTTAGCTACAACCCTAGTTTCAGAATTCCACTTACTCAGGTTGTAGCCAGAATCAAAATTAAGATTAAAATACCATTACCTTGTGATTGCCTTAATAATGGCGTAGTGTAAACACACAATTTTTTACACGCACGATTTTTAAAGATTATTTTTAGCATCCGTAGTATTTTAATATTTTTTGAGTTTATAGATATTTTTATCTTCATTTTAGTTAAAATATAAAATTAAAAATATAAAAAATAGTTGCATTTTTCTATTTAATTCAGGTATTAGGTATTTTTAGCAAGATATTTTTTTTTTACCCATTTTATTTTAGTATAAACCAAAAATACCAAAAACAGTTTTATTTTTTATATATATTTAGTTTATTTAATTAATTAAGTTTTAATATTTTTTGTAGGAATTTTGAGTTTGTCATTGTTCAACAAGAAAAACCTTATTTTGTGATAGAATTTCAGATTTCTTTGGGCTCAATTCGGAATGGCCCAGCAAGAAGCCAAGCCTATAACCCTTTTTAACCTATAACTCACCAATCCAACACCCTGACCCCTCCAACCCACAAACCCGCCCCGTTTCTAGTTAATAATCTCAGCCATCCATCCCCTTAATCCCATGGCCAAGATTCATTCCAACACCCTAAATAAAACATAACACTTAACAAACACTAAACCTAAACTTGCCCTAACCAGCCGCAACCCCTCTTTCTCCCACCTTCTACCGCGCCACCACCACCTAAACCCACCGAAAAATTCCCCTCTAACTATCGCGTGGTATCTCCTCTCATTCCCTTCTATGTGGCCTAACAAATAACGGATTTCGTACAAATCCAATCTTCCTCATTCTCCCTCACGCGCTCATCTCATCCGAAAATCAATTTGAAGACGAGATTAGGATGAATGGGAGGCGTAGGATTGAGTCTCACTCAATATATTACGTCCACTTGTCCTTTACTCGTTTCAAGAGATAGAATTTCGGATGTTCTAGCTAGCGTTTGGCCATAAATTTCCAAATCTATTTTGAAGATGAAAATGTGTTTGGACTGAAGATGAAAATATGTTTGGACATCAGTTTTCAAAATATATTTCCCAAATTTATTTTGGAAAAACATGAAACATGACTTATACTCACAAGTTCTAAAACCTATCACAAATACCCAACAGTACCATTATCAATAACATTCATTATATTATCACAAACCATAGTCTTGAACATAAATAAATTTGGTACAATATTATCATTTTTATAATGAACTACATGTTACAATATCAGATGATCGAGAAGACGAAGAAACAATATTACAGAATAACAAATGGTGGGATCTGTTATAAAATACAAAAGTTTGGGGCAATTTTTAAAAAACATAATAGTGATATTTTTGCCCAAAACCAGCTATTGAGTTGGTTTTGGTATTTGGGATTTGGGATTTGGGATTTGAGATTTGAGATTTTGCCAAAATGTAAGCAAAATCTATGGCCAAACATGTATTTGCCAAATAATACCCAAATTTATTTTGGCAAAATCTATGGCCAAAAGGGTCCCTAGAAAGAAGAAGATTTTTCATGACTTGGAAAGGAAGTATAGAATCTTCTGGACCTTCTATATATTAGGAGGGTCATTTTTTTCCAGGAGCGGAGATTTTTGGGGAGAAAAAGCTTTGGAAAAACTAGGGTTTTGGTCTAGATTTTTGAATTTCTCCTACTGATTTCAGTTCTAGCTGATTGATAAAAAAAATAGTTCTTCTTAGTTCCGATTCTTGCTTAAAAAAACAGAAAAACACAAAAAGATTTCTGTTCATTTTCCTTCGGTTTCGGATATCAGAACATGGAATTCGAGTGATCGGATTCTGTTTCGAGTTGGTCGTTGCTCATTGATGGTCGTCGAGGTTCTGGATTCCGATTCCCGTTGCTGAAATCGTAGTTGTATTCCGAGCATTTGGTTTTTATATTTGCGCGTCTCATTTTCTGGAAATCGAATTTAATCGAAAGTTGTAATGTCAGGTCCAACTATTTCTCTCTTACTGTTATCTGATGGTGTTAATCTTAATATGATAAGAGCCAAGATTTAATTAGTTTAACGAACGTTGGGTAAATGACTTAGAGGGGATTAATATAGAACCATGTCGTTTGAGCTTTCTGAGGTCGTAATTAGATTTCTATGTGGTTTGTGGTTTATTTTTGCTCAAATCTGGCTAGTTTTTATATGAAGGATCAAGTCGATTAGATTTCGTAGTATTGTCGAAGCTTAAAACCTGATGCTCTCATTCGTGTTTTGATCAAAATGATCGCATTCGTTTCTTGTGATATTCATGAGTCTGCTTTGTTTGTTCGGTTTTGAACTTAATAGTTTAAGCATGAAGACTGAATTTGAGTTCGCCGTTGGTTTTCGATCGAATTTTCTCTCGTTATAAGGGTTTTTGGTGTCCTCTATTTGTTTTTGTAGCAATTATGTGCAAGTAATTGATATAAGGTGGAAACACTTAGAGTTCAAGTGTAAGTTGAATATCTTAGTTTCCTGGGGATTCTTTGAGATCCTATGGCTGAAACTTGATTGTCGCACTACTGATAAATGTGTCATCAATCTATCACTGCATTCTTTTTATTGTTTCTTGGTTGCTAGCGTGGGCGTGGATCGACCACGCGTTTGTTCGTAATTTTCATGAATGTCTTTGTTTGTTAAGTGGATAGTAACAGCTTTTATCATATTCGGATCCAACACTTAGTTCATTTACTGTCATTTGTTTTCCTATGTTATCTTGTATATATATCCTTTGGATGTCTATTACCATGTTCGTGTGGATTGCACGATTCCATTTGGTTGGAATTTGCTTAAATGACTGTGGGGCCATGGGAGTGGGGAATGACCAAAGCCCATTAGTAATTAAGGGTTCTCATGTTTTAGGATTGGGGTTGGTCAAATGCATGAAATAAGAAGTTTAAAAGGGAATGAGCATGAAATTTCTTTTAGTACAAGTACTCCATAATCACGGGCCTTTTCACACACAATCATCGAATTAGGGATTACATAACTTATGAACATCGTAGCTTGATTTAGGCGCGATTGATAAATCATCGTGACTATGGGTACGATTCCCGTGGCATAGTCATGATACGTAATTTCCTAATTGGGGTGCGCATTTCATGTGACTCGATCATAACTTCAAATAATATAAAAGTTAACATGTTGTAAATTGCGAGTGGATTTTACGTGGCGTGATTCGCAATGTGTACAAAAACAAATGAGTACGCTACATCGCAATTTGTTCAAACAAAATTTCATAGATAGTAAAAGCGTTTTAAAAGGTAAAAATACACAATAGGTTTCAAATATGTATTTAATTGAATAATTAGCCAATTATTAACAATGGAGCGACCCTGATAAAACATGGGTTTTCCAAATAATGCCCAAATTTATTTTGGCAAAATCTATGGCCAAACAAGTCCCTAGAAAGAGGAAGATTTTTCATGACTTGGAGAGGAAGTATAGAATCTTCTGGACCTTCTATATATTAGGGGGGCATTTTTTTTTCAGGAGCGTAGATTGTTGGGGAGAAAAGGCTTTGGAAAAACTAGGGTTTTGGTCTAGATTTTTGAATTTCTCCTACTGATTTTAGTTCTAACTGATTGATCAACAAAATAATAGTTCTTCTTAGTTCCGATTCTTGCTTAAAAAAAATAGAAAAACACAAAAAAGATTTCTGTTCATTCTTCCTTCGGTTTTGGATATCAAAACATGAAATTCGAGTGATCGGATTCTGTTTCGAGTTGGTCGTTGCTCATTGATCGTCGTCGAGGTTCTGGATTCCGATTCCCGTTGCTAAACTCGTAGTTGTACTCCGAGCATTTGGTTTTTGTATTTGCGTGTCTCATTTTCTGGAAATCGAATTTAATCGAAAGTTGTAATTCAGGTCCGACTCTTTCTCTCTTACTGTTATCAGATGGTGTTGATCTTATATGATAAGAGCCAAGGTTTAATTAGTTTAACGAACTTTGGAGAAATGACTTAGAGGGGATTAATTCAGAACCATGTCGTTTGAGCTTTCCAAGGTCGTAATTAGATTTCTATGTGTTTTGTGGTTTGTTTTTGCTCAAATCTGGCTAGTTTTTATATGAAGGATCAAGTCGATTAGATTTCGTATTGTTGTTGAAGCTTAAAACCTAGGGATCTCATTCGTGTTTTGATCAAAATGATCGGATTCATTTCTTGTGATATTCATGAGTCTTCCTTGTTTGTTCGGTTTTGAACTTAACAGTTTGAGCATGAAGACTGAATTTGAGTTCGCCGTTGGTTTTCGATTGAATTTTCTCTCGTTATAAGGGTGTTTGGTGTCCTCTGTTTGTTTTTGTAGCAATTATGTGCAGGTAATTGATATAAGGTGGAAACACTTAGAGTTCAAGTGTAAGTTGAATATCTTAGTTTCCTGGGGATTCTTTGAGATCCTATGGCTGAAACATGATTGTCGCACTACTGATAAATGTGTCATCAATCTATCACTGCATTCTTTTTATTGTTTCTTGGTTGCTAGCGTGGGCGTGGATCGACCACGCGTTTGTTGGTAATTTTCATGAATGTCTTTGTTTGTTAAGTGGAGATTTGACCAAAGATATCTGCTTAAACTCGTTCAATTACCTCCGTTAGTATCAAATTGCGATGTTGATTAATTTTGGTCGTGGACAGATATGTTAGTTTGCTTAACACAATCAGGACTATCCTTTGAATTTTGTTGAAATACCAAGTTGTAACCATCAATTCTCATGTGAGCAACTAGCATTAAAAGGTTTTGTTGATTGATAACTTTCTTTGTTGTCTTGTTAGTATTTGTTTCTTCATGAAAAGTGTCCTCTACGCGCAACTGAGTTGATCATGAAACTATGAAAATGTGAACAAAGTTCAGTCTTTTTTTTTAGAGAGAATAAAAGGGGAAAATCTTATGCTTATTCATGGAAGTTCGAGGATTCATCTATTGAAAACCTAGTCCATTCGCATGTTAACAGTTTTGCTTGATTTTGATTTGTTGGTTTAAATAAATATCATTTAAAGCATGTGAAATGTCTGGAATGGATGTTCAAGCCAGTATGTATTGGATTTTTTTTTACTACTTTGCTGCTGTAGAAAATGCACAGTTAGTCCCAAAATTGAGATTATTTTTGAAAAGAGTAGGTTGTGAGATTATTGGATTATCAAAGGAATAATAACAACTCTTATCATATTCGGATCCAACACTTAGTTCTTTTACTATAATTTATTTTCCTATGCTATCTTGTATATATATCCTTTGGATGTCTATTTCCATGTTCGTGTGAATTGCACGATTCTATTTGGTTGGTATTTTCTTAAATGACTATGGGGCCATAGAAGTGGGGAATGAACAAAGCCCATTAGTCATTAATGGTTCTCATATTTTAGGATTGGTGTTGGTCAAATACATGAAATAAGAAGTTTAAAAGTGAATGAGTATGAAATCTCTTTTAGTAAAAGTACTTCATAATCACGGGCCATTTCACACACAATCACCGAATTAGGGATTACACAACTTATAAACATGGTATCTTGCTTTAGGAGCCATTGATAAATCATCGCGACTATGGGTACGATTCCGCAGCATAGTCATGATACGTAATTTCTTAATTCGGGTGCACATTTCATGTGAATCGATCATAACTTCAAATAATAATAAAACTTAAGACGTTGTAAATCGCCGGTTCGTTTCACGTGGCGATTTGCAATGTGTACAAAAACAAACGAATGCACGAAATCGCGACTTGTTCAAACAAATTCCATAAATATTAAAAGCGTTTTAAAAGGTAAAAATGCGCAATATGTTTCAAATATGTATTTAATCGGATAATTAGGTCAATTATTAACAATTGAGTGACAGTTCTAAAATCACGAAACCCGAGAACACCTAACACCTTCTCTCGAGTTAATATAATTCCTTACCCGGTCTTCTAGTTTTCGCTGACCATAAATAAGAGTCAAATTTCCTCGATTTAAAATAAACCGGTGACTTGGGACACCATAAATTATTTTGATTAATGTCACTTAAATTGAAAAAAACTCTCTATCCCCTCGGAAAAAGGAGGTCTGACACCAGCGAATAGCAAAGTGCGAGCCTTGATGCAAGAAAGTGGGGCTAAGGATGCTGAGATTGATAGGCTGAAGACGAGGTTGGCAGAAGTGGAGACTGAGAGAGATGCTCTCAGAGTTGAGCTGCCAAAGGAAAAGGAGAAGACTGGTGGCATTCTTCAGGATATGCTGAAACTACTCCAAGCCAAAAAACAAGAACCTGGTCATTCCCAGCCTTAAGCCTCCTAGCCTAGTGTAGATCAACTAGTGACCCAGTTCAGAATTTTTTTAATTCTTTTGCTCATGTTCCAATGTCTTTATTTCTTCTTATGCTCTGTGATAGGATCTTATTAATCAAAAGTTGGGTTATGATTTGACTTAATTTCGTGTAACAAATAAATGGAAAAAAGATATACGATTATTATTATTATTATTATAAACTCAAATCAATTTTTTTTATTTATCTTTATTTATATCTATGTATCGACTTAAGTTTAATTCATTTGAATAAATAAAATCACATTGTCGCTTGGTTTGTTGCCGATAATAATTTTTTTAATCGTGATTGCTCTCACAATCAACATAATGTTATTATTTAATCCAAAAAATAAAATTATTTGTATTTAACGTATTGGATAGATTCAAATAGATATAGATGGTTAATCAAATGCTAATTTAGAAAAGATACGTACTTGCAAGATACTGTTGTAGGCATATAAATTTTATTAAAATTAAATTCATAGAAGAATTTGGATTATATTTTAAAAT
>ML414893.1:0-82457 GCA_005239525.1 Nicotiana knightiana
CATACTCGGCCTCATTGTTAGTTAATTTCGAAGTCCTGATAGATTGTCTAATAATATTACCCCGTGGGTGGTTTTAGAACGATAACCATCCCGGACCCCTTCGCGTTCGAAGAACCGTCTGCGAAGAGGGTCCACACCCCCGAAGATGTACCCGATTTTATTAACAATTCTCTTTCAACCTCGGGTACGAGGGCTGGCGTAAGTCGGCCAAAATTTGAGACTTGATGGCGGTTCAAGGTCGATACTTGATGTCATACCCACTTATATCAACGGCCCATTTGGCCAATAGACCCGAAAGCTCGGGTTTTTGCAAAATATTACGAAGAGGATAGGTCGTTACAGAAAATATTGGATGACACTGAAAATGCGATTTTAATTTCCTAGAGGCTCTTACTAAAGCAAGCACTATTTTTCCAAAGTGTAAATATCTGGTTTCGGCCTCACCTAAGGTCCGACTAACATAATAAATAGGGAATTGTGTACCTTGCTCTTCTCGGACTAGGACATCACTTATCGCTATTTTCGAGATTGCCAAGTACAAGTAGAGTTGCTCGTCTACTTTTGGGGTATGAAGCAGCGGCGGGCTCGATAAATATCGCTTTATTTCCTCCAAGGCCTGTTGGTATTCTGGAGTCCAAAAGCTACTTTTCTTCTTAAGCAGTGAGAAGAATCGGTGGCTGCTATCTGAGGACCTAAAAATGAATCACTCTAGGGCGGCTATGTGCCCCGTTAGCCTTTACATTATCTACGACTGTGATATCCTTGATAGCTTTGATTTTATCGGGGTTGATCTCGATCCCCTAAGTGGATATCATGAAGCCAAGAAACTTTCTCGAGCTGACCCTGAACTCACACTTTTCTGGTTGAGCTTCATATTGTACTTTATCCGTATATCGAAAGTCTCCTGCAAATGTTTGAAATGGTCCTCTGCTCGCAGGTACTTTACTAACATGTCATCAATATAAACTTCCATTGATTTTCCTATTTGTTCTTCGAACATTCGCTTTACTAGGCGTTGATAAGTTGCCCTAACATTTTTTAGTCCGAACAACATTACATTATAACAATAGGTGTCATATTTAGTGATAAACGAGGTCTTTTCCCGATCCTCCAGGTTCATCTGTATTTGGTTATACCCGTAGTAGGCATCAAGAAAACTGAGAATCTCGTGTCCGTCCATGGAATCGATCATACGATCGATATTAGGCAAAGGAAAGAAATCCTTGGGGCATGCCTTATTCAAGTCTTTATAATCTATGCACATTCTACGTTTATTTCCCTTCTTAGGGACTACCACTATGTTTGCTAACCATTCGGGATATTTTACTTCCCAAATGGACCATATTTTGAGAATTTTGGTTACCTCGTCCTTGATAAATGCATTTTTAATCTCAGACTGGGGCCTCCTTTTTTTCTTTACTAGACGAAACTTCAAATCCAGGCTTAATCGATGGGTAGGGATTTTTGGTGGGATCCCTGTCATATCTAGATAGGACCAAGTAAAGCAATCCATGTTATCTAAAAGGAATTGAATACATTTTTTCCTGAGCTAGGGAATTAACCCTATGCCCAGGTATACCTTTCGTTCGGGCAGGTACTCGATCAGTATGACTTGTTCCAGCTCTTCGGCCATCGATTTGGTGGCGTCAGAATTGTCTCGAATTATGAATGATTAAGGGATCCAATAGTCATCGTCCTCGCCCGCCCCCTTCTTCTCCGATTAGGTCGAGACTGGTGTCTATGGTTTGCTATTTCGCCTCCTATTTTCCCTTTGAATCCGACCCTTTTGTTGATGAGAGTGCCGATACCGGTATCACTTTGTCGATTGCAAATATATCCTTGGCAGCGGGTTGCTCCCCGTAGGCTGTTTTGACTCCCTCTGATTTCGGGAACTTCAGAACTTGATGAAGGGTCGAGGGTACTGCCCTCATGTTATGGATCCAAGGCCTTCCGAGCAGGGCGTTGTACCCCATGTCACCCTCAAACACATGGAATTTTGTTTCTTGGATGGTCCCGGCCACGTTCACTAGTAAAGTAATTTTCCCTTTGGTGGTTTCGCTTGCTATGTTGAAGCCGTTAAGAATTCGAGTTGCGGGCACAACTTGATCCTGCAGGCCGAGCTATTCTACGACCCTCGATCGAATGATATTCGCCGAGCTACCTGGGTAAATCAAAACACATTTAACTTGAATTTTATTTATAAGAACAGATATTACCAGTGCGTCATTTTGGGGGTTGTGGGTACCCCTCTGCATGCTCGTCATTGAAAGACAAGGTCCCTTCCGATACATAATCCCGAGTTCGCTTTTCCCTCGTGATCGACACCTTGGTGCACTTGAATATGGGTCCTTGTGGGATGTCGACCCCACCAACGATCATGTGAATTACGTGTTGTGGCTCTTCTTGTTCGTTCTTTCTGTTTGCATCCCTGTCACTGGAGTGGTTCTTAGCCCGGTCACTGAAGAATTCTCGAAGATGTCCCTCGTTAAACAAATGTTCTACCTCCTCCCTCAACTATCTACAATCTTCTGTTCTATGGCCATGGGTTCCATGATACTTGCACATTTGATTAGGATTTCTCTGGGTTGGATCAGTCTGTAAAGGTCGAGCCCACCTGGTGTCTTTGATGCATTCGATGGCTGATACAATAGCTGACGCATCAACGTTGAAGTTGTAATCCGATAGTCGAGGCACTTTTTTGGGTTCGACATTCGTGTCGAAACCACTCTTACTCATGAGCCCTCTGGAGCTCTGTCCTCGATCATTTATTCGATCACTTCGAACGGGGTTGCGTCCAGGACGTTGTTCCTCCGATCTCCATCGTATAGTTGATATCAATCTCTGTTTGATGGTGGTTCTTAGTCGATATCCTTTCAAATTTTGCCGACGGGACTGTTTGGATAAACGGACCCGGAAGGAGCCTCCAACTGATCATCCTCGACCCCGAGTTTTGACTGGTACTGATTATGCACATCGTCCCAAGTTACAACTGGATATTCGATTAAATTCTGCTTTAACTGTTGTAAGGCCACCGAACTTCGTATATTTATCCCTTGAATAAAAGCATGAACGAACCAATCATCTGTGACCGGGGTAAGGTCCATACGTTCCATTTAGAATCGAGATACGAACTCTCTGAGCATCTCGTTGTCTTTATACTTCACTTTAAAGAGGTTCGACTTCCTAGTCTCGACCTTTATGGCTTCGGCGTATGGTTTGACGAAGGAATCTGCGAGCATGGAAAAGGAATCAATGGAGTTGAGCGGAAAATTATGGTACCATATGATCGCCACCTTCGATAAAGTTTCTTCGAATTTCTTCAGCAGAACGGACTCAATCTCATCATCCTCTAAATAGTTCCCCTTTGTTGCGCACGTGTAAGAAGTGACATGCTCATTGGGGTCGATAGTCCCATTATACTTGGGAATTTCTGGCATGCAGAATTTCTTTGGGATGGGTTTAGAAGCCGCGCTCGAGGGGAAAGGCTTTTGTACGAACTTCTTTGAATCCAAGCCCTTCAGAATCAGTGGTGCCCCCGGAATCTGATCAACTCGGGATTTATACATTTCCACTTTCTTGTCATTTGCTTCAATATCCTTCTCCCCCGACTCGATGTGTGGTTCTGATTTTGGAGTTGCGCTATTGTACCTTGTTGAACCTGCAACATTTCGAATATTATTCGAAGGTTGATTCCGCCGTCTTTTCCGCCCTGTGTGTTCTGACCGGCTGATCGAACGTCTCTACGGACGCTATTTTCGGGGTCGACGCCCAGATTTGCATTAAGGGAAACATCGAAACTAACGTCGATGGGGTCTGCAACTGGTATTCCCTTGAGGTCAACCTGAGGTATTTCGTTTTCTCCATGAAAACCAAGGCCATTATTGGCGTGTGTAGGTACTCCTTGAGAGTTCGACATGCTAATCCTGAAATAAAAAATGCTTACAAGAACAAGTGTAAAGTAGTGTGTGGTATGAAAATTAGTACCAGGCAATCACTATTATCCTTAGCCCCACGGTGGCGCCAAACCGTTTACTCTTAAAATTGGATAACAATTAAACTTATAAGTAGTTTTAAGGATATGTGATTTCACTTGGCACAAATTGAGAAATATGAGAATTAATGTTAGAAATTGACTGTAAATAAAACAAACCAATATGAAGTGCAGTTTGGCTCTCGAGTTGGATCGCCCTCGAACCAAGTAAATGTCTAATTGAAAGGGATGAACTGAACAACAGAATAAGATAGCTTAAGAGAAAAAAATGTATTATATTGCTTTGTTATGCGTAATGTGGTGGATACAAAATGATTAGATACCCCTTTTATATAGTAGGAGAATTCTACTTATAGTACAATTTTAAATACATAAGCAAATCCCATGATTGGCTCAATAACAGGTCTTGATTTGATACGTGCCGAGATTTTCGCAAAGATCCTTGCCCGATCACGGATATCTCGGCTTTCCGTTATTCAACTCAGCAGTGTTTCTTAGGTCTTGCTTGATGCCTATCCCGTTCGGTCTCGTCCTCTACTGGTTTCGGTCTCAACTGATTCTCGAATTACGAGCTTGGTAATATAACTTCATATCGCGATCTGACGTAACACGGGACCGATCCTCGGCCTACCATCCTGGTCTCGATTAATTATACAAAATCGGGCGAGCCTGGTTTTGACCGTATATAATGATAAAAACATTTGAGTTACAATGTGGTAAGATATTTTGCCTAGAGCTAGAACTAATGTACCAGTCCGTATGATATACACACACATTTTAAAAGTGGTCTCTAATGTACAGTCTACTATGCATAATGTATAGTTTACTATGCATTATATGGTAAGTGGTTATATCGCTTCACATGGTAAGCAAATATGCTATTACTAAATATAAAATATACACAGAATATTTCGTGAAATATTACGAATTTACTCATTGTTATATTATTACTATATGAAAGAAAATGATTCTGTCAAAATTATTAGGAGAATACTTCATTTGTTTAACTAAAAAGTAAGACAGCTAATCGTGGTGGTGGTCAACAATCTCAGCAAAGATCATGAGATAAGAGTATATTCTCTCCACCTTCCTTTTCAATTTTTTTTGTTTATAGTCATGACGTTTCCCAAAATTATATGACTTCATTTGCTCCACTGATATGGTTGGTTTAATTAAGATTGAATTTGGGGTTATAGAAATTATATATGCAGAAAGTTCTCCTTTTTTAAACCAAAAACTGGTTAAGGAAAAATTTTTGAAGAAGACAGTAGTATCAAAAACAAAAAGAGGTTATCTTTCCTAATGGTAATTAAGGAAAATCATGACCTGAAAATTAAAGATTTGGATTCGATCTGAGCAGCCAATAAGTAAAATTAAACTGGAGCTTTAAAGATTCACTATTCATTCATAATGCTTTTCAAAAAGAAAATACATAATGATATAGTTATCTTTCATAACTTATACTATGAGTGAGGAATATATATCTAGAGGAGTATTACACCGTGTAAGAAATTATTCATTACGCTAATTAGGTATGTAACTATTGTTTGACCAAAAAGTGTTAAGTCTTTTTGTTAAACTAAGTTAATGAGAAGATAATGAATGAATTCTAGTTAAATATAATAAATCCTAGATCTGAGGTTTGAATATTTCGATAGTAAGTCTGATTCTTAATTTCACGACCCTTTCGTATTCGTTGTAACTTATCGCCATCTGTTGTCGTCTTTTAACATGGTTTCCTTTTTTTGCTAGATCGGCGAGCTTCCAAGAAGGCAAAGGCTCCGGTGCCCGCATTCCACCAGGCAGTTGCTTCGGTTGGAATGCGATTCATACTGGCTGATTCTGTATGAGAGGGTCGAACTCTAGTTCCGCCGTCGGGTGATTCCGTCCCACAGGCGACCATCACAGCGACTGAGACCTCTGCTCACCCCGTCTTGCACTTAATTGGTGAGTCATCTCATGGAGAGGAGGAGGCAGTACCGAGGTAAAGGCGGAGGGTGGAGACTGGAAAGGTCGATGTTGTCGATGCCAAGCCAGAGGGGCCAATCATTCTGGATGCGAAGTCGACACTTTTACGGGCTTTCGAGGAGAGGTTCACTCGACTGGATATAAGGACGAAGGGGCCCAATCAGAACATAGTCATCCCCATAGATTATAACCTCCTTGTCAACTCGGAACAGGTGGTGCCAACCGTTGCTCCTCTGTGTGCAAAATTTGAAAATAGGACGCTGCAGACGCTGAAGGATGCAGATCTGTCGTTGGGTATATCTGGCTTGGCCTTACGAGTAAGTTTACTTTTCCCATGTTAAGTTAGTTCGCTTCGTATGTGTAGTTTACTTCCGCTGACCTGTCTTCTTTTTCATGTCAGACCCTCATCCTAGAAATTGAGTGTGATCGGCGGGAGGAGCAGAGGACGACCCTCTTCAGGAAGATGGAATCCAAGTACAGAGAGTATCATTATAAGAACCGAACGCTGGTCAACATACTTGGCGAGGACGACAAATTTTAGACGTTACGTGATGAGCTCAAGCAGAAAGATGAGGAGCTGAGGGAGAAGGATGGGGAGCTTATGAAGGCCATCGGCAGATGCATTGTACTTGGGGGGGCATTGAGAGCTAAGGAAGATGAGCTCGAGGTGAGCAAGAGGGTGATGACTGAGAACGCTGACCTTCAGGCGCGGGTGGCGTCTTTAAAGGTCGAGCTCGACCAGCGCGAAGCTAGGGCCATCATCTTGAAGGGTGAGTTCAGTGCCAGGGTTGAAGAGTTGGATCGAGTTGAGAAAGCCAGAGTGGCCGTTGTGGCGGAGGCGGCTTCCAGACGGGGTACCCTCCGCGTTTGCAGGTCTGAGCGAGCTAATGAGACAGAAACTTCGGCGCTCAAGGAGGCAAGGTTTGAAGAGTGGATTAGGGGTTTGGAGGCGGAGTTGTCTGAGCTGACCGAGGAGGTTTCTGCCCTAAGGTCCGAGAAGGCGCAACAGCAGGCCCAGCAGTCTACTTCTCACACTTTTGCTGATCCTAGTGTGTCATGGGAGTTGTATGAGATGTGGGTTCATGCTGAGGCCCAACTTGACATATACAAGTCTCTGAGAACGGTTGGGAAGATTTCTGAGGCGGAATTCGAGGATGTTCGTGTCAAGGCACGTGCAGCTCATGACGCCTGTGGTTATGATCCCGGTACGCCTGGCGGGGATGATGATGAAGATGCCTTAGACGGGCTCGCCTTCGACCCTTGGTATGATGATTTGTATGCCGGTGATGTTGGTGATGGGGGGGACGATGTGGCGTGAAGTTTCTGTACTTGGTTTTTGTTTTTTGTGTTTTGTGTTTTGTTGTTTTCTTTTTTGTGGGGGCGTCTCTTAAGCCCTTTGTAAAATGTATTGGAATGGAATGATTGAAATGGAACAATTGTCTTTCGCTTTGTATTTTCGGCTCTTTTTTTTTAGTGTCTTCTTTTGTGAGAGAATCCCCGACTTTCGGCTGGTCGAATACAAGTTGATTCGAACGAGGTCAAATATAGATTGACTCGAATGAGGTCGAGAGTAGATCGATTCGAACGAAGTCGAATGTAGATTGATTCGAACGAGGTCGAATGTAGACTTAGAAAATATCTCGAGCGAGATCTAATGTACTTTTCCTTTGTTTATTTGAATGAGATCGAATGTAAGTTATTTTGCACGAGGTCGAACGTGGGTTAATTCGAGCAAGGTCAAATGTAAGTTAATCCAAGCGAGGTCGAATATGGGTTAATTCGAGCGAGGTCGAATGTGGGTAATTCGAGCGAGGTCGAATGTAAGTTAATTTGAGCGAGGTCGAATGTAAGTTAATTCGAACTAGGTTGAATGTAAGTTAATTCGAACAAAGTCGAATGTAAGTCGATTCGAACGAAGTCGTATGTAAGTCGATCGAACGAGGTCAAATGTAGACTTGGAAAACAATTCGAGGGAGGTCAAATGTAAGTTAATTCGAGCGAGGTCGAATGTACGTTTCCTGCGTTGGCGTGACGTGTAAACTTGGTGGAGTGTAAGAATATCATATATTGCTTTGCTTATTCATTCATTGGAGAATATTTCATGTTTATGCTCAGTTCGTACATACATTCGAGAATTCCCAGTCTATCTAGTCCCTTCATTTTTTGGCCTGGAGAAGCAGTCGATAGGCTGAGCGATGAATTTGATACTTAAACTTGGAGTCGCCCTCTTCGTCGCCTCATTAAAAACATCCCCGAGAAAACCCAATTGGGACAATACTCGGGTGAGGGAAAAAGAGTACGACTTGGAGGATGTCTGTATTCATAAGTTGAAGTATTTGAGGTGGGCGGCGTTCCAATTGTTTGGTAGGATCTTTCCCTCCATTATTTCTAGTTGGAATGACCCTTTGTTTGTTGTCGCCATGATTTTATATGGCCCGTCCTAATTGGTTCCCAGTTTGCCTTCCCGTGGGTCTTTGCTCGCTTGTGTTTTGGCTTTGAGAACATAGTCCCCGACCTTGAGTGGCCTAACTTTGGATTTTTTGTTGTAGTATCGTTCTGCTTGCTGTTTTTGAGCTATCATTCTTACATAGGCCATATCTCTTCGTTCATATGTTTTGTCGAGGTCTTGCTTTCTACTCTCATCGTTACTTGGTCCGCTCTCATTGGAGTATCTCAAACTGGGTTCACCGACTTGGACTGGTATCACTGCATCGGTCCCATAGACTAGTAAATATGACGTCCGCTCTCGCTCGCCTCTACTAACGGGGTCTTGGCTCTTGTGCTTGTTTTTGGCGTGGTGCGGTATGCCCATAGCACTTTCGGTAGCAGTTCTGGCCACAATCCCTTAGCATCCTCAAGCTTCTTTTTCATGATGTTCAGTATTGTTTTGTTTGAGGACTCTGCCTGACCGTTTCCTGCAGGATGATATGGCGTGGAGAGTATTCACTTGATGTGCCATTTCTCGAAGAATTCGGCGGTCTTCTTTCCGGTGAACTGGGGTCCCTTGTCAAAACTGATTTCTTTGGGGATGCCGAAGCGGCATATGATGTTTTCCCATATGAATGTGATAACTTCCTGTTCGGGTATTTGGGTGAATGCACCTACATCTACCTACTTGGAAAAATAGTCAGATAAAACCAAAAGAAATCGTACATTACCTTGTCCCGCTGGAAGGGGTCTGACGATGTCCATTCCCCATTTGATGAACGGCCAAGGCGAGTTGACTGAGTGAAGGTGCTCGCCCGCTTGGTGAATCATTGGAGCATATTTTTAGCATTGCTCGCATTTTCTAATGAAGTCAGCGGCCTTCTTTTTCATGGTGGGCCAGTAATAACCCGCTCGTATGAGGCATCTAACGAGGGATCGATTAACGGTATGGGCTCCACAGTGGCCTTCGTGCACTTCTTCGAGGACGCACTTGGTTTAGTTTGGTCCTAGGCATTTTGCCAAGGGATCGCCAAATGTTCTTTTGTATAAGTCATGGTCGATGATGTTGTATCTGGCCGCCTACATTCGAAGCTTCTTGGCTTCTTTTTTGTCGGATGGGAGCACTTCGTCCTGCAAATATGACATGATATGATTGCGCCAGTCCCAAGTCATGTTTATAGTGCGTACCTCAATTTGATCTATTGATGAATGGAGGAGGGTGACCACATTTTCTTTTTGTAACGACCCGACATGTCGTTCTGAGAGTTATAGACTCGTTTCCCCCATTTATGCTTCTTTATATATTGTTCAGCTGTGTTGAGTTGTTTCGAGTTGGTATGCTTGGGTCCAGAGTAGTTTTGGAGTGAAATGAGACACTTAGTCTCTTAGTTAGAAAGCTAAGTTAGAAAAGTCAACCGAAAGTTGACGTATGAGTAAACGAACTCGGATTTGTATTTTCATGATTCTGTTAGCTTCGTTGGGTGATTTTAGACTTAGGATTGTGTTGGGAATGTAATTTGGAGGTCTGTGGTAGAATTAGGCTTGAATTGGAAAAAGTTAGAAATTTGGCGATTTTGGTCGACTGTGGAAAATTAGGTATCGGAGTCGGAATGGAATTCCAGAAGTTGGAGTAGGTTCGTAGTGTCATTTGTGATGTGTGTGCAAAATTTGAGATAATTCGGACGTGGTTTGATAGATTTCGGCGTCGTTAGCGAATTTTGGAAGTTTAGAAATTCTTAGGCTTGAATTCGAGGTTGAATTGGTGTTTTGGTGTTGTTCCAAAGGTTCGAATAATTTTGGGTGGTGATATATGACTTGTTTGAATTATTGGTTGAAGTCTCGAGAGCCTCGGGTGAGTTTCGGATAGGTTTGGGCTGCGTTGTGCTCGTTTTTCTTATGTTTCGATGTCGTTTCTTCAAGCATAAATGATATCATATTGAACTAATCAGCTCCGATTTCTTTTTTGATTGAATTATTAGATCCATATCGTAATTAGGGATCCGTAGCAAAAAGAATATTTTTCGGATTAAGTACGAAATTGCCAATGAGACGTATTTAAAAATCTGCACTATTTGCAAATATTAAAACCTACATATCTCCTTCATTACAAGGTCAAATTGAGTGATTCAAAATTCTAACTTGACTAAAATTTCACAAAAAATCCATTGGAGGCATAAAAGGTAAATTTTGGGATCGTTTGGCATGAGAAACGAGGAAGAATAGCTGGCAGAAAATATATAAAACTAAGATTTATTCATTCGGTTATATTTTGAGTTGGGGAGCCGGATTTGGGCGATTTTGGAGGCGATTTTCACAATATGGATTGGGGTAAGTGTTCTCTACTCATTTTTGGTTATATTTCATGAATCCATCTTCATTTTTTGGATTTGATTGATGATTTCAAAGTGAAATTGAGGGAGTTAGGGCTTGAGTTTTGGAGAGTTTTAGGTAGGGATTTGAGGGACCAAACGGAGTTCGATTTTGATAAATTTTATATGGTTAGACTTGGGAGAGGACGAAGTTTATTATTCTGCTTATTTTTGACTGGTTTCGATACGTGGGCTCGGGGGGCGAGTTTTGACCGATTTCAGATTTTTGGCATATTTGTAATTTTTATTGTGGAATTCGATTCATTAGCCTATGTTGATGGTATTGATCTGATTATGGTTAGATTCGGAGCTTTTGGAGACCGAGTCTAGAGACGAGAGCATCCCGGAGTAGGATTTTACGCTGCTAAGGTAAGTAACAGTTTTAACTCTGGCCTTGAGGGTATAAACCCGGAGATGTTGATATCATGTAATATTTTGGAGGTGATACCCATGCTAGGTGACGGGCGTGTGGGTGTGTACCTCGACAGATCGAGACTTGGTCCATCCCGTGAGGCTGTGAGGCTTAATGGTTATTATATGTGCTTATGTGTTTACTTGTTGTTGAACTTGTTTGTCTTCATGTTAGAGATCATGTTTAGGCTTTATTCATGCTCATATTATTTGTACTCAGTCGTAGAAATTATGGTTCATGTTTACCTCAGTCTCTATTATTTTGCTGATATGTTGTGATACCTTATGTGGGTTGTGTCCCCTTATTTGTTGTGAATAGTGAGGCTAGTGAGGTATGTGATTGAGTAAGGTCGAGGGCCTGCTTGTGAGGATATTAATACCATAATGCGTGAGCTGTCCGCGTAGCACGTGAGTTGTCCATGCGGATCCAGGTAATTGATATTGTAGTGCGTGAGCTATCCGCGTAGCACGTGAGTTGTCTATGCGGATCCAGGTAATTGATATTGTAGAGCGTGAGCTGTACGCATAGCACGTGATCTGTCCGTGCGGATCCAGGTAATTGATATTGTAGCGCGTGAGCTGTCCGCGTAGCACGTGAGTTGTCTATGCGGATCCAGGAAATTGATATTGTAGCGTGTGAGTTGTCCGCGTAGCACGTGAGTTGTCCATGCGGATCCAGGTATTGTCATTATGGCACGTGAGTTGTTCGTGCTTAGAGAATATTATGGTACGTGGGCTGTCCGTGCCTAGAGCTTAGGCTTTGGGAGCCCCTCCGGAGTTGAGTGTATTGAGTGTTGAGTATTGAGTGTTGAGTGCGAGTGATGAGTCATGGAGTGACACTACTGTGAGATAGTATTTATTTGTGTGGTTGCTGCATTTATCTATTTAAATTTCTTTGTGGCAATTACTAAGTTATGGGAATTTACCTATTTATTCATGTTATTGATAAATTGTGAAAAATAAATAATTGGACTGTTTTGCTTAGCTCGTCACTACTGCTCAGTTCCTTAGATATTTCTGTTACTATTGAGTTGGTTGTACTCATACTACACCCTGCACTTTATGTGCAGATCTAGGTGAGTTGGAGTGCGGCGATCGTTGATCTCAGGCGCCATCTGTGGAGATTTCAAGGTAGCTGTCAGCGTCCGCAGGACCTTGTCACTCCTTCTACCATTTATTCTTTTAGACAGTACTATATTTTAGATCATAGTTTTAGACGCTTGTGACTTAGTGACACCCCGATGTTTGGGGCTAGCTTCTGTATTTTTTTTTATAATTAATTATATTTAGAATCGATTTAGTTTATGAGAAATTTAAATGTTGATATTATTTTATTAATTTCGTATAATGGATTTAGTAGTATTTTTTTTGAAATAGGCTTGCCTAGTGACAGGATAGGCATCATCACGTCCATGTTTGAATTTTGGGTTGTGACCTTTTTCGGCTTATGTTTTTGGTAGCCGATGCTAATTTGGCGAGGCCGTCTGCCTCGATGTTTTGTGCTCGAGGTATTTGGTCGAGTTGGCATTCGTCGAACTCGGGCAGTAGCTTGCGAATCTCGTACTGATATTTGAGAGCTAGTTCCAGTCCTGCAATTACGGCCTCATACTCGGCCTCATTGTTAGTCATATTGGGACACCGTATGGACTGGAAGATGACCTCGCCTGTCGGGACCTTGAGTACGAGTCACAGTCCAGATCCTGACGCGTTGGAGGCGCCATCGATGTACATGACCCATAGGTCGGGTAACTTGGGGGAAGTGCTAGAGGTTTCTCGTTCGACCTTCGGCATTATTTTGGTGCTGAAGTCGGCGACGAATTCAGCGAGTACTTGCGACTTTATCGTTGTTCGTGGCTGATATGTTATATCGTGCTCGCTTAATTCGATGGCCCATTTAGCCAATCTACCTGACAACTTGGGTTTATGTAAGATACTTCTTAGGGGGAAGGTCGTAACCACCGAGATGGGATGGCATTGGAAATATGGTCTAAGCTTTCGTGAATCTACGACTAATTCCAGAGCCAGCTTTTTGAGGTGGGAATACCTCGTTTCAGCGTCGACCATGGTTTTGCTAATGTAGTAGATAGGAGATTGCGTACCTTTGTTTTCACAAACCAAGATTGCACTTACTGCGACGTCGGACATGGCCATGTAGATTAATAGACGCTCGTCTAGTTCTGCTTTGGCGAGTAGTAGTGGCGAGGACAAGTACGCCTTTAATTCTCTTAGGGAATTGACGCACTCGGAGTTCCACTGGAGTCTGTGGTCCTTCTTGAGTACGTTGAAGAACTTGTGGCATCTGTCAGAGGATCGTGAGATGAACCTTGAGAAGGTGGCTATACGGCCAGTCAGCTTCTGCACTTGTTTCTTGCTGGTCAGTTTTTCAGGTATTCCCTCTATAGCCTTGATTTGGTCGGGATTGACCTCAATGCCTCTCTGCGACACCAAAAAGCTGAGAAACTTCCTAGAGGTCATGTTAAAGACGCACTTCTCGGGGTTCAGTTTCATGTCGTATCACCTAAGTATGTCGAAGGCTTCCTTTAGGTGGTTGATGTGGTCCTCTTTCCTTTTTGATTTGACCAACATGTCGTCTATATACACTTCCATCATTTTGCCGAGTTGTTCTTTGAACATCTTGGTGACTAGCCTCTGATAGGTCGCCCTTGCGTTTTTCAACCCGAACGGCATAACTCTGTAGCAGTACGTCCCTTGGTGGGTGATGAATGTGGTCTTTTCCTGATCCTCCTCCTCCATGAGGATTTGGTTGTATCCTAGTAAGCGTCCAAGAAACATAACAACTTGTGCCCCGTTGTTGTGTCAATGAGCTGATCAATGTGAGGCAACGGGAAGGAGTCTTTCGGGCAGGCCTTGTTTAGGTCTGTGAAGTCCACGCACATGCGCCATTTCCCCTTTTTATTTCTCACCATGACCACGTTGGCAACCCATTGGGGTACTTTGACTCTCGAATCGAACCATTGGCGAGTAGTTTTTCTACCTCTTCAAGTACGACATCGTTGATTGCGGCATTGAATTTTCTTCTGATTTGTCGTACCGGCGGGTAGAGCGGATCAACATTCAGTTTGTGTTGTATTGGTAAAAAAGAGCTTCACATGTGTAATAAATCTTGATGACTTAGTAGTCTACGTGGAGAAATGAAGACACGACAACTGGACGGGACTCTATGAAGAGGTATGAGGCAAAGAGACACGGTCAAACTGTATTTGGGAAGAATAAAGGGCAGATTCAGAGATCTTCAAATTAGAGATCCATACGTTACACAACATTCACGCAACAGTTACGGTTGATTCATTGTAACGTTACATTAGTGTCATAATTAGTCATTAATGCTCAATCACTGAAAAGGGTAGACGTTATATTAGAAAATTCCCTATATAAAGGATAAAAATATAACATGTAAATGGGAGAGAAGAAAAAACGTTCGAACTACTATTGCAATACACTTACTTTTTGTGCATCTTACTGCTTTCCATTTACGAGTTTACCTACAATTATTATCTTATTCTTTGGTTATCAGAAACGCGTGTTCTTCTTAAAATAGCTTTGGGCAAAGAATCCAATTCTTTGGTTAAAAAAATTGGTTCCGTTACCGAGAATCTGATAATCTTTGTTTGCTTTTCAAGCGATATCCTCTGAACTATGTCGAACTCCAACGACAACAACCAGCAAAGGAATGGAACCCCAGTTCCATCACCTTCAGGAACCCCATGTGGTTCAAGGGAACAATCCCCAGAAAGATCCAATAACAACAACGATAATAATGATCAAACGGTGGAACAAGATCGGGTAAAGCAAATGATTGCAGGGTATGTGAGCCAAGCTTTGCAAGAATTTGCGAGGGGATTACCAGCAGTGTTACTTGCACCACTGACACCACCCCCTAATAATACCATCACCATGGAAAATCCTCAATCTGGGTTGGAAAACTCAGGAAGGGAGATACTCCTAATGAATCTCTCGAAGCGAGACCAGGTATGTCTAATAACTCTGAATTATAGACTTTATTACTAACTTTGTAGAAACAGGTGAAGGAACAAAACGATCAAATCGAACAAATTCCTGCAGTACCACCTGTTATCAAAGACATTGACGTTGATAGATATTCTCAACAACCTTGGAAACCAACCGCAGCACCCGTACCTATTCCAAAGAAGTTTAAAATGCCTGACGTACCTAAGTATGATGGGACAACCGACCCGCGCGACCATGTGACTGCTTTTACCACCGGAGTGAAGGGCAATGGCTTAACAAAATAATAGATTGAGTCAGTACTAGTTAAAAAGTTTGGAGAAACACTTACCAAAGGGGCGCTAACCTGGTATTCTCTTCTCCCTGAAAACTCTATTGATTCTTTTGCTGAGCTTGCATATTCTTTCATATAGGCACACTCCGATGCACAAAAATTCGAGAAAAGGATGGAGGACATCTTTAAAATAAAACAAGGAGACACGGAACTACTTCGTGAATTTGTAGACAGGTTTCAACGAGAAAGAATGCAACTACCAAGGGTGCCTAATAATTAGGAAACCATGGCATTCGCAAGTAATCTAAATGACAAAAGCTCAGAAGCCACGAGGAGACTCAAGGAAAGCTTGAGAGAATTTGCAGCTACAATGTGGAACGATGTTTATGACAGGTACAGTACTAAACTTCGAATAGAAGAAGATACCATTGCTCGCCCGAAGGAGGAAGATTATACCAGATCCAGACGTTCAGAACCGGACAGGAGATCAGGTAAAAATAGGTACGATCCTTACTTGGGACCATCGGGACGTGAAACTCGTCCCAGGTTTGAAAACACCAGGCCAGATTATGGACCACCAAGCAGAGATGCGGGCTCGTCCTCATATAGATCCAAAAGGGATCAAGATCAACGACCTAGAGGTAATGCGCGAATTGGGGATCACACCTTTAATGTAAGTACCTCCGAACTAATTTCAGTGTTAAGAAATATGGGTGATAAGGTTCGATGGCCCAAAGAGATGAGGTCGAACCCGAATAAGACCCAGATCTCTGGTGTGAATTCCATAATGATCATGGACACAGAACTACGGATTGCAGATTTTTGCAAGGGGAGGTAGAACAATAAATGAAACAGGGCTATTTGACAGAATTATTTAGTGAAAAAGGTAAACAGGCATACATAAAGAACAGGCAGGAGCCCCCAAAACCTCCATCTCCAAAATGAACCGTCAACGTGATACGCGGAGGTGAAGAAGTAAACGGAGTGGTCTGCAAAATGACCACGAAGTTCACAATTACATACGGAAAGAGGGTTCATGAAAATCTGGAAGCAGACGATATAACCTTCGATGATGCAGATATCGGCGGATTAATGCTTCCTCACAACGATGCTCTAGTAATATCCTTACTTATTCATGACACTAAGGTAAAAAGAGTGTTGATTGATCTAGGTAGTTCAGATATCATTTTTCTAAGAGTCGTGGAAGAAATGCTATTGGGGAATCAAGTAATCCTAAGGGCACGATCCATATCAGGGTTTGATAGCTCTACAGTTATAACAAAAGGAGAAATTGAACTTAGCACTTATGCTGAGGGAGTGATCAAAAGTACCAGGTTCCAAGTCATCGATACTGACATGGCTTATAACGTAATCGTGGGAAGGCCATGGNTGATCAGCAAACCGCGAGAAATATATTCCGTGGTACACTACAACAAAAAAGTAGAGGTGAAAGAATCAAAGGAAATTACTACCCAAATAGGTACGAAAGGTATTACTGCTGAAACAGGTACAAAAGAAAATACTTACGAGAAAGTGAATCAAGTCACCACGGAAGAGGCATTGGACCACACGGATGTAGATTCCAGACCGGACGTCATTCATGAACCGGAGGAAGACGAGCACATCAAAACAACTATGGAAGAGCTCGAAGTTTTTCCATTGTTTGAACAAAAGCCCGAACAGAAAGTGTATATAGGCACGAGGTTGAGTCCCAGTCGAAGAGGTAAGTTAATTGATTATCTAAAGGCTAACGCAGATTGCTTTGCATGGTCCTACTCAGATATGACAGGTATCCCGCTAGAGGTGATGACTTATAAACTAAATAAAGATCCATCCTTCGTACCTGTTAAGCAGAAGAAAAGAAAGAAAGGACCATTCAAGAACAAAGTGATTGACGAAGAGGTACAGAAACTCTTAAAGATTGGTTCAATACGAGAGGTAAACTACCCTAACTGGCTAGATAACACTGTGGTAGTACCTAAAAATAATGGAAAATGGAGAGTAGGCGTAGATTATACTGACTTAAATAAAGCATGCCCCAAAGATTCATTCTCATTACCACATATAAATCAAATGATTGATGCCACCGCAGGTCATGAATTGTTAAGCTTTCTAGGTGCATATCCTGGTTATAATCAGATTAAAATGGATCCCTCAGACGAGGAAAAAACCTCCTTTATTACAAACATGGGCACTTATTGTTATAAAGTCATGCCTTTTGGCTTAAAAAACGCTGGAGCCACCTATCAAAGGCTAGTGACCAAGATGTTCCAGGATCATCTGGGAAAAACAATGGAAGTTTACATCGATGACATGCTGGTAAAATCAACATGGGGGGAAAACCATTTCCAGCACCTCTTTATTACTTTTGACATTTTACGCAGGTATAATATGAAGCTGAATCCAGAAAAATGCGTTTTTGGCGTAGAATCAGGTAAATTCCTAGGTTTCCTTGTATCAAACAAGGGAATAGAGGTAAATCCTGATCAAATTAAAGCTATAGAAGAAATACCTGATGTACTTATAAACAAAAAAGAAGTTCAAAGACTAACGGGAAGAATTGAAGCCTTAGAAAGATTTATTTCCAAATCTTCCGAGAAAAGTTTTAAATTCTTTGCAGTTCTAAAAAAGCAAAATCGGGTTGAATGGACTGAAGAATGTCAACAGGCTCTCAAAGACCTAAAGGCTTATCTATCAAAACCTCTGTTGTTGTCAAAGCCAAAGGAGGGGGAGAGGCTATACGTCTACCTTGATGTCTCAGAAATTGTTGTAAGTGCAGTATTGGTAAGGGAGAATAAAGGTAAACAATCTCCTATTTATTATGTAAGCAAGACATTACTAGATGTTGAAACTAGGTATCCACATCTAGAAAAGTTAACCTTAGCTCTAATCGTGGCATCCAGAAAATTAAGGCCATACTTTCAATGTCATCCAATCACAGTTGTGACCTCGTACCCATTAAGAAACATATTGCATAAACAAGAACTATCAGGAAGATTAGCCAAGTGGGCCATAGAATTAAGTGAGCATGAAATAATATATCGGCCTAGACAGCAATCAAGTCTCAAATCTTAGCTGATTTTGTCACTGATTTTAGTAATAGCATTGTCCCTGAAGTGGAAAAAGAGTTACAACTCTTCAACGGTGTTAATCGGGGTCCATGGACCCTATTTACCGATGGTTCTTCCAATATGAAAGGTGTCGGCTTAGGCATAGTCTTAATATCACCCACGAGTGAAAAGACACGACAGACTATCAAATGTTATCCTATAACTAACAATGAAGCAGAGTACGAAGCTGTTATTGCAGGATTAGAACTCGCACGAGAGCTTTCAATAGAGCAAATCGTGATCAAAATTGATTCCCAACTAGTAGTAAATCAGATGCAGGAGACTTACATCGCTCGAGAGACTCGGATGCTACAATATCTGGAAAAGGCACGAGAGCTCGTGAGACAATTCAAAACATGGAAGGTAGTACAAATACCTAGAGAGGAAAATGCAGAAGCAGATACATTAGCTAACCTCACAGCAGTCACGGAAGTAACAAACAAGGATAATGCAATTGTCGTTCATCTATTCCATTCAACGATCGACAAGGATATAAATGAGGTAACTTTCAACAATTTAACCTGGGATTGGATAAACGAAATCCTAAATTTTTTACAGAATGGCACCGTACCTGAAGACAAGAAAACAGCTCAAGCACTTCGCCATAAAGCTGCATGGTACTGCCTCATTCGCAACTCATTATATCGCAAGATGTTCGGAGAGCCCCTAGCAAAATGCCTCAGACCTAACCAAACGGAGTTTGTGATGAAAGAAGTCCACGAAGGACACTGTGAAAATCACTCAGGGGCGAGATCCTTAGTAAAAACCTTAATCAGAGCTGGATATTATTGGCCTAAGATGGNATTCAAATAGGTGCGAGAAAAGGAAGTTAAAAGTTTCTTATGGCGAAACATAATATGTCGCTTTGGGATACCAAAGGAGATCGTGTGTGATAATGGCCCACAATTCATAGGCTCGCAAATCACAGAATTCTTCGAAAGCTGGAAAATTAAACGGATCACTTCAACGCCATACCATCTCGTGGCTAACGGTCAGGCTGAGTCAACGAATAAAGTCATCATCAACAATCTAAAGAAGCGGCTAGATAGATCCAAAGGAAACTGGCATGATGAGTTACCAGTGGGACTATGAGCATACAGAACAACTTCAAAAACAGCCACGGGAGAAACTCCGTTCGCGCTTGTCTATGGTCAGAAGCCTTAATACCTGTAGAGATTGGAGAACCAAGATTAAGGCTTACAACGGCCACGGAGGAAGCAAACAACGACGAATTGAGGACTAATCTGGACCTGCTCGAACCACAGAGAGAAGCAGCACTGATACGGATGGCAGCTCAAAAACAAATCATAGAGCGTTATTACAACCGTAAAACTCATCTGAGGTACTTCAATATTGGGGACTTCGTCCTCAAAAAAGTCTTTCAATCAATGAAAGAAGCAGGCGCAAGAAAGCTAAATACAAACTGGGAAGGACCCTACAAAATTCGAGGCATAGCTGGGAAGGGCACCTACGAGTTGGAAGCTATGGACGGAAGAATCCTACCAACAAGTTGGAATGCCATTCACTTGAAGAAGTACTACTTTTAAGGAAAAGAAGTACTTCCGGTCAGGTATCACAAGTTCGATTTTATTTTGAACATTTAAAATTTTACTAACCTTTTTAGATGATAGACATAAAGCTAACCCATCACCAGATGATGATATTAGACATGCAAAGACGCGAGGAAATAACTAAATTCCCGGTCTAGGGTTACACTTTCTGATGGACGTTTTAAAGGGTTAAGCAGTCATCATCTAAAACCTATATACCTTCGAGTCCCGTATGTTTTTCCTTTTCAGGAAAAAGACCACAAGGAAGGAATAGTCAAGTGCTCGAGATTTCATTCTTCAAAGCTCAAACACTTGGGGGACTATACAGTATGGAAGGCAAAGACGAAGCAAAAAAGACTATCAAAAAGTCAAAGCTCGAGCCTGAAGATCCATCTACCCAACAAGTCAAGTGATACGAGCAAAATCGAAAGAGCTAAAGACTCAAACACAAAGCCTAATCCAAAAAACCTTCGAACATGTTCAGGTTAAAAGGCAAAATGTTAGCTACGAGGAAGAAATGCGCATCTTTGTACTTATTCAAAAGAAAGACTGTTGTAACCAAAAATAGTTATGGATAAAAGATCATCATCATTGTACACATTCAAAACTATTGTAACTAAAAACAGTTACGAAATCTTTGTACTCATATAGAAAACTATTATCAAATAAAATAGTTAGGGATGAAAGATCAAAATCCTTGTACTTGTTCAAAAAATTGTTATCAAATAAAACAGTTACGGATGTAAGAGCATTTCCCTTATGCTTATTGAAAACTGTTGTCAACAAAAACAGTTACGGGTGAAAACCCAAACTTGAATAAAAACTGTTACGAACGGAAAACAGTTGCTCTCTTGTATTAACTCGAAAAAACTGTTACATACGAAAAACAGTTACGAAATACAAGTGTATATCAAATTTGTTAAAAGAAAACAGTTGCAACATGAGTTTTAGACGATAATCAAACACATGTAAAATGTTGTGAAAGTTCAAACAANAATTACGAAAAGGTGCTAATAATCTAAAGCATTCTATATGCAAAACTTAGAGGTAAAACTAAAACCTCGAAAAATAAAGCATGCAAAAGAGTAGAATAGAAACTCAACGGAAAACAAAAGTCATACTTGCATTAATATATTAAAACGGTTAAGTAAAAACTAAGTATTAACTTATACTTAGCCGTATAGAGTTTTTTATACATTGAGGAGCCCCTAAGTTGTCATTTGGGGACTTTAAAGAGATCCAAATTTACCCCCGATGGGACTGGGGGTAACCACCAATTGAGACAAAGATTAAACAAAGAAGGGTGAATCAACATCTTAATCTTCTTGAGGAGGGGGGTTGACTTCTTCATCTGCAGAAGGAGTAAGAGCAGATTGGGACGAAGAGGCTCGGACGCCAGGAGTCTCACCTTCAGGTGGGGAAAGATTCAAACCTTGTTGAGCCTTTTCCATGGCTTCCTTGGTTTTAACAATTTCAGCGCTAAATTCGAAATCTCCCCGACTCATTTCCGTCAATGTATCGAGGCGAGAATTCATGTACGCCCAACTAACATCGACAGTTGCTGCCTCTTCGAGAATTTCATAATCTCTCTCCCATATCTGAAGCTCGGCTCTTAAACCATCCTTCTCAACTTCATCAGCTTCATGGGCATCCCTCAAAGGTACAATTGACTCCTCCAGAGATTGGATTTTGTCTAAAGCAGAGTCTGGGTGAGTGGCTGTAGAAGCTCGCCTGAGTATTCCTCCTTCTGCTCCAGCAAGGCTTTCAAGCTCCTAAATTCTTCCGAGGCACGGGATAATTGCTCAGCAAACGAAGACTCAAGAATGCTCATGTCTTTGTCCGCTTGGTTAGAAGAAGCCTTCTCCACTACCAACTCCGCATCCATGACTCTCATCTTCCGCTCCAAGGTACACCTTTCTTCTTCTAAAGCTTCCATGTCGAGCCTCAGGCTTTCATATTGCCCCTTCCAATTCCCTGCTTCAGCATGCCAATCCTTTAGCTCTTGATCCGTGTTAGAAATCCTCTTCATGAGTTATGTGCCTATGAGATTGATCTACAAAAATAAAATCAATTAGATACGGTAACTACATGTATAAGAATGAAATACAAAAGAATGAACGTTACCTTAAAGGAGGAATGCACAACCTCATTAGCCCAGGTGAGAGAGATGTGACTATCTAGCTTGGTCCTCTCTGTTGGGCTAATCAAAGGCTTCAGCCACACTTCGGATTGGCCGGATTTCTAAAAAAGGCTCCCATCAGCCGGAATCTCAATTAGCACTTGCCTCATCTCCCTACTGGAAGACCCTACTTCTCTAACAGGAGGCACGGAAGCAGGTTGAGATGAAGGACCCACAGGAAATGAAATTTGTGGATCTAAAGAAGTCTCAGGAACGGGAACTTGAGGAGACTGAGAAAGCCACGGGCAAGGCAGCAGCGGGAGCAGAAATGGCCAAAGGAGCAGAGGAAATAGCCAGAATGGATGAAGAGATTTCTCCAAAGGAGGGAGCAAAAACGGCCAGAGGTGCCTCATTAGCAGCAGGGCCAAAACCTTCGTGGAATAGATGATCTACAGAATCATGTGCAAGAGAAGAAGAAGAATCCCCGGGGGTAGAAGGTCTGACATCAGGTACAGAAGACAGTTCCACGGGTGTAGACTCATCGTCTGAGACCACTCTTCTTCTACGTGACTTGTGCACCAAAGTGCCCTCTTCTTCTTCTTCTTCTTCTTCTTCTTCTTCTTCTTCTTCTTCTTCTTCTTCTTCTTCTTCTTCTTCTTCTTCTTCTTCTTCTTCTTCTTCTTCTTCTTATTCTTCTTCTTATTCTTCTTCTAAGGTCCTAGACCCACCAACTTTCCTCTTGGAAGAAGAGGAACCAGTAATAATCTCCTGGGCCTGAGCCAAAGACATCTTCGGAGTGGATGCAACAGACATCCCCCGAGCAGAAAACCCTGTCAAAAGAAAAAAGGTTAAACAAACGAAGAAAAAGAAGCTCGAGTAAGGAAAAGAAACGAAAACAAAAGTTTCACTTACCGTGAGTCTTCACTTTCCAACCGTACTTCCCGGAGAAGTACTTCCAAGGTCTTTTCTCCAATGGAGCAACTGACAACAGCTTTTCTGCCCAATCACGGAAACCGGAGACATTCTCAACAATACCCATGATTGCTGAAAGAAGAAGAAAATAGATACAATGTTAATAAAACACTTAAAGCAAAGAGAATAAAAATAACAAATGTGAGCTAAAATGTACTCACGTGCGCGATTCCACTTCTCAGGGAAGGGAAGATTTTCCTCGCCCACTAAACCAGTAGTGGGCACAGCAACGTACCGAAGGTACCAACCTCTATCCTTATCGTCATCAGGGGTTACCAACACTCTTTTGCTCCTAGTAGTCAGAGTGAAAACCCCTTGACGAAATAAGGTAGGAGAATAAAGATGAATGAGGTGAGTGAAGGTAAAAGGAACCAAGGCTAAAGAAGCTAAACATCTAAGTCACGCAACAACCCGCCACACAAGAGGACCAACTTGTCCTAATAAAATGTTGAAGAAACGACAAAATTCGATGATGACTGGATCAATAGAAGGTCTAAACCTTAGAGTAAAAGGGTAGGTGTAAACAAAAGAATGCCTCGTCTTGTAAAACATTATTCTTTGATTGTTATTCGGAATAACAATGGGAAAATCAGACTCCCAAGAGCAGTCCCTGCGAACAAGGGGAATCAAACCTTCGGTAATAAGAGTGGGATACCTATCAACACTATCAAGGGATAACGACTGATCTATAAGGACCTGACTATCCCTGGTGAAGGTAAACTCAGTAGGAATGATTTCATCAACTCGTGGTTCGCGTAGGGGTTCGTGATGTTCTCTACCCCTGGACAAAGACCTGGAAGCCCTAGCTCTTGGAGAGACTAAAGACCTAGCAGAAGGAGTGGAAACAATCTGGGAAGAAGAAGAGCCTCTCGAAGGAGTAGATCCTAAACTCCTTAGTCTACCACCCCTCCGACTCCGAGTCGGAGCGAAAGAGGGTGTCAACTCATCAACGTTTATGACTCTCTTTGATTGGTTTGAAGAAGACATATCTACAAAGGCAAAGAAAAAAATTCTTTACAAATAAAGTTTGAAAGTTAGAAGTTTTTCGTGAAAGAAAAGAAAAAGGGGGTATTTATACTCGAAGACAACCGTCAAAAAATAAAAAAAAATAATGATGTGAAAACCATAATTGAAGATGTCACTTCGTGACTGATGCAGTATTCTCACCATAAATGAGTATCCACTTACCAAATATTAATTTATAAATATATGGTAAGTGGAGGGACTATCTGTATTGGTAAAAAAGAAATTCACATGTGTAATAAATCTTGATGACTCAGTAGTCTACGTGGAGCAATGAAGACACGACAGCTGGACGAGACTCTATGAAGAGGTATGAGGCAAAGAGGCACGGCAAATCACACTCATGGGTTAATTCGCTACGGAAGTCTCAACCTGGTTGAAAAGATGAAGAGACACGATCAAAGTGTATTTGGGCAGAATAAATGGCTGATTCAGAGATCTTCAAATTAGAGATCAATACATTACACAATATTCACGCAACAGTTATGGTTGATTCATTGTAACGTTATTTTAGTGTCATAACTAGTCATTAATGCTCAATCACTGAAAAGGGTAGACGTTATATTAGGAAATTTCCTATATAAAGGAGAAAAATATAACCTGTAAAGGGGAGAGAAAAAAAAACATTCGAACTACTATTGCAATACACTTACTTTTTGTGCATCTTACTGCTTTTCATTTACGAGTTTACCTACAATTATTATCTTATTCTTTGGTTATCAGAAACACGTGTTCTTCTTAAAATATCTTTGGGCAAAGAATCCAATTCTTTGGTTAAACATGTGTGTTGCAATGTATCTCGGGATACCTGGCATATCGGCATGGGAGAAAGCAAACAAATCGGCGTTGTAAGTTAGAAATTTATCGAATTTACCTGGATCTGTGAGCTTGTGGTCGATATAGGCTTTTCTGTTGTGGTCGCTTCTGTCCAATTGAACGGGATCGAGGTCTTCCACTGTTGATCTGGTGGCTTCCATGGCGTTGAGGTCTTTGATGATGTCCTTTTGTTTGTCGGACTCGGGCCCTGACTTCACTAATTGCTATGCTCCTGAACCCTCACCTTTCAATAGTTGAGTATATGTGCAGTCTTGGGCGATGCGGTAGTGACGAGGCTATAGTGTATAGGATTTTCTGCTCGTACTCTCTCAAATTCTAGTATAGTTTATGAAATCGTCCCACAGAGATTGGAAAATCTAAGCTACAGACCTGTAATATTTTTGACTACTATTTGAGAGAATCAAATTGATGAAAGATGTGTTTGGAATTATAAATTAAGACGAATTTCTTTCGAAAAGCTTATATTTAAAAAGAGTTAGGAACCGTTGAATTCACTTGATATATCATTACAATAAAATTTCAGTTTTATACATATTTCTCTAAATAATAATTGCTTATTGCTAATACAATTATATTTTTACACTAAGAAATAAATAAATAATTAACACTCCGTGAGGATATGTTAATTAATTAATTTAAAACTAGTGACGGTTAAACTGAAATATCTTGCCTGAATTGTGCTCGGCGTAGTAAAAACTTTGTGAGATGATTTTTACTATAAGATCAATAATCTTGTCTTCAACAATTTCTCCGTGAGAATTAAAACTGAGAAAATCAAGATTACAGACTTGAAATAATAATCTTACTACAAATTACTTTCACTCTAATACTCTATTCATGAGTTATTATATATTAATTTTGCTTCGTGAGAATTACAGAATTAATATAAGAATAACTTAGATATAAATTATGTAGATTTGATAATAATGATTAATAAATTATCATTCCAACACAGTATGAGATGTAAATAGAGTTTCAAGCCAAGAATGTATTGAAACTGAGATAGTATTATAATTATATCAAACTTCATCAACTATCCCAACAAAAAGAAATTACCCCATTATGAAGTAAGAAAAGCTAAAAGATACTTTTAAAAAAAAAAACTATGAATATTATTACTACAACAAGAGACTAGAGAAAGAGACCAAGAGTGATCTTCTTTCTCCGTAGAAAACTAGATAGGAAATTGAATTCAAAGGAGGATGTCTTTCTTCTACAAACATATACCTATTTATAGAAAAATTCCTACTAGGCCTTGGTGAGAAATTGCAAGATAATATCAATATATCATAAGGCCTTGATGAGAAATTGGCATGGCAAATTGTTATGAAATTTTGGTGAGAATTTGCCATAAATTTTGTATCTCTTGACCTTGTGTAGTCTTAGATGAAGTTTTCCTTGAACAGTAGGTTCTTTCTTTTTCTCTTTTTCTATGTATTCTTTTTCCTGCAAGAATTGTTAGAAAAGTGCGAGCATAGAATATAAATTGGTCATGTTTCATATCTAAAATATTATATTTTTATATTAAAATATACGAATAATTTATATCCATCAAATACCCCTCACTTGAATTTTTTCTCGTCCTCGAGGAAAAGAATTTTGAAAAAATATATATATTACTATTTTTTTTGTTTAAAATTATGGATGCTCTTGTAAAATGAAATTTTGATCAATAAAATCTATCATGCTTTCAAACTTTATAATTTTTTTATATTCATCAAATCTTTACCTTGTTTTTACTTTTATTTTTATTCAACAAAAATTGTACCTTCTTTCTTTTTGAGACTTCTTTGAAATTGATAACTTTATGATCATTTGCATTGAGTATTCTTCATCTTTTTTCTATAGGCTTTCCCTTTATGTCTATCTCCACTAATGTAGACTAAACACTGATTTCTAAAATCTTTTAGGATTTTTTCTGGCTTGTAATGTTGGCTTCAGGCTGGTAGGTTAAAAGTTATATTTGTAGTGACTTGCCTTTTTCCAATTTTGGAGCAGAATATTTCTAAGATCAGACTTTCCAAATATTTGCTATTGATTTTTTTTTTTTTTTTTTTTTTTTTTTTTTTTGTGATTTTTTTTGGTCGTACTTATAATGCTTGTACATAAGATCAATCTTTTTTTTTTTAATTCTAATTCTTTTTCAAAATGAGCTCCAAACTTATTTTCTGAAAAAGGACTTTTCAAATCATAAGTATGAATGTGATATTTAAATTTGGGTATATTTAGGTATCAGGAGAAAAGAAAATAGGTCTTCAAGCTTCAAAATATGTGCTAGGGGTTTTATTTTATTTTTGTAGTAAATTTTTGTGCAATATCTAAAAAAGACTGAGACAAACAAAGCAAGCCTAAATTTATATTTCAAAAATTAGTGTTGTCTAGGATTTCGCCTTGAAAGACATTTGGGGCAAGTTCTAGCATATAGATTATAAGTTCTACTTGCTTTTGACCATAATGTTTCTCAATCTCAGAACGTCTTGCCAAGTATTGAAGATATTTGTTCTTGACTTCATAAAAATAAACTTAAAAACAAAAAAGTTATGTGGTAAACATAAAAAATATATATTTGATATAGAATGATAAGAGTTTTATTTTGATAAATTAACACTTTACAAGAGACATAATTAAAAAAAAATCTAATATATATATATAGAGAGATATATATATATATATACATAGATAGATAAGTAAAAATCTTTTTGACTTTCAAATATACAATTGCAGAAGAAAGCTTGAAAGAAACTGCAACCACACATCTTTTGTGTGCAATAACAAATCTAGTTTGTATATAAACTAGAAAATTACCTGTGCCAATTAATCAAGTATATTTCCTATTGCGCATATAGGACTTATAAGGCTTCATTGCTTCACCCTAAATGGATACGGAAATTTTTTATGAAAATAATAATAATAATAATAATACAAAACATTGAAACTCATTCCCTGTTTCTCAACAAAAATAATAACATTAGTAAGGTAATTATAATAAAGTGAAAACCAACATTAATGCAGAAGGAAATAGTCATATATTTACATATTAATCATTTGGTCCTCCGTACCACAAAAGTTAGCAAAAGTAGTCATCTTAATTATTCTTATATATGTACACAGTGACATAAAGGGAAAGACCAAGCAAACCATAGCAATGGTTCATAGGCAGTAACTTGGCAAAAGGTTGAGACACAACAAAAACTTCCCCCAAACTTAGGCATTTCATCCTCCGGATGAAAATACTTTCACTTCCATTACTCATTTATTCTTTTCCTTCTCCAATCCTATCTCGTGGTCGCTTTTCATTTTTCTCCAAATCTGGTTCCATGTTTCCATGTTATGAGATACAAAAGTAGTAAAATATAACTGGTACTGATGGGAGAGTTGGTAAAGATGGTGGTACAATTTGTGAGAAATCTATGAAGTCATCATCAAGCAAGAAATTGGGGAAAGAACTGGTAGATGGGCCATCAAAAGTAGGTGATAAAAAATCCATGGGTGAATTAATGTAACCCCAATTTGTAGTCATATCACCTGTAAAATTGGTTGGAAATTCCATTTGTTCTTTTTTATGAAACTTTTCCGGCCACTGTTTTTTCATTTCATCAATTCCCACCATCATTTTTCTTCTAAATTTATTTTTATTTCTCAAATTGTACCATCATTGTTGCTGCCACCTTCCTTTCCATTTCAGCAACTCCCCACAATATTTTTTTTCCATAGATTGCAAGATCATCTCATAACTTTTTCTATTTCTTGGCCCTTCAGTCTCTCCAAATATTTTCCAGAATTTCTTGCTTATGAATTTTTTAGATTCAACAGTAGATTCAAAACTTGGAACAATACCAGCTTTTTTGATCAATAAAGTAATTGTGTAAGGGAACCACCAATTTTGAACAGTAGATTCATGACAACACCTTTTAATATTGGTATTGATCAGTTTACCAAAATCAATAAGTTGTCTATAATAAAGAGCAAAGAGTAGAGAGAGTCTACGTATATCAATCATAGATAAATCAACATTTGAAATTAGTCTATTGCTTAGGAAAGCAAGTAATGACTTTGCATCCTTTCTTATGTTCTTCTCACTGAAATAAAGTTTATTATCGATTGATGTATAACTCCAATCAGCACCATAAGGACATAAACATTTCTCTATCAATTTCAAATCCGGATTATCGAGAAGTTTAAGTGTAGCATAATCATCAACTGTAGATAAAGAGAACAACTTGTTAATAGCCATTGGAGAGAAATTCCTAAAATATTAGAAACATTGTTGGTCTCATCCAAATTTTTATAAAACTCTCCAAGGAGGGTGAGGCTGTATGACCCGGGTGGTTTTGCAAATTCACTCCATTTAAGATGTTTGATGGTCTGCACAGTAAATGCTTCTTTGTTAAAAAACAATCCTTTTTCTGGAATTTCAGAACGAAAAGAGTTTTCATTAACCCAATATTCTAAAGATAATTTGGAGTTAAAAGCCATGTGAAAGAGACTTATTTAGACAGAGAAGATGGTGAACATAATAAAAGAAGAGAACAAGACACGTTGTTAAAGTTACATGGTATAAGAGAAAGAAGGTTGTTGTCTGATTGTGGTGAAAAGTGTAGAGTAAAAGGTTATCTTTATAAGATTGGATTCACTTTATCTTTCCTCCTTCTTTGATTGTTTGTTTTCTTTTTTAGCTTTCAAGTTTTTTTTTTAATTACTCTATATATATTAAAAGATAAAAGTTATGAAAAAAATTAAAAATGTAATGTATATGCAGAGGTATATATTTATGGAAATATGATACTCATCAATATTTTTTTTTAATTTTCTTACCAAAAAGGACGATCTGACATCTCCTACCAAGAAGGTAGGTAATGACTTCTTACTTTTTGTCTGACATGGAGACTTTGAATGGACCTTCTCCCTCTTTCTTCCTTTCACACATTTATTTATTTTATTTTAATATTACAAGATTATAATATTTATATCATATATAGATAGTGATATAAAACTTATACATATATGCATATGAAAAATAACGTTTGATTCTTGTATATATATAAAAATATTGGGACTAAGATTATTGAATATATAAAAGTTGAAACTCAAAAGGACCATTAGACTAAAGCTTCTGCTTCTGCCAAAAATTCATGCGCTCTTCTTGCCCATTGTTTTCACTTTTTTTTAATTATAATTACTAGAAAGCTTACACCTATACTGTTGAAGAGATCTTTTGGTTTCTTTTCTTTGCACAAAGAGCACTTACACCATATAGTAGACTAGTACTAAGTACCTAACACCTAAACACATAAGCACATCCATACATATACATATATAGTTAAAAACTAATACATTTCATATCTATGATAAAACGTATTACTTATAAGTAAAATGTAATTCTTTTTTTTTTTTAAATATCTTTATTCACATCACTTAAAATTTAACACACTAAATTAATTCAATACCTTACCATATGGTTCTTGATTTAAATATAAATCAGAAAATTTACATGTACCAACATATGAATTGCATTACTAAATGGTTAACCAACCAGTTACTTAGGTATACCGATCACCATGGAGTTGCTCCTGTGTAGGTGATTCTGTTTTTGTATAGGGATTCATGAGATGTTCTGATTGTACAATAACCTGGATATTAACCAGATCAATTGATTAAGCATTTAACTAATTAAATCTATGTTGGACTTATGAGGCTCCATTGCTTCTCACTCAATGGCTACGGGTCAAGGACCATAGTTCTGAATTTAACGTCGTCAGCTCGACTTATTAATTGTAGACTTCATCAATCTATCAAAGTGACATATGTTTGTTGCACAAAATTCCCTCCAAAATATAATTTTAACCTGTGACCATTTACCTTAATTTTTTCTCCCCCAATGGGTTGTTGAATTTCAATTGCTCCGTATGGAGTAATGTCTGTAACATTGTAAGGACCAGTCCACCTGGATTTTAATTTTTCTGAAAATAGCCTGAGTCTATTGTTGTATAGAAGTACCTGATCTCCAATTTTGAAATTGTTTTGTCGGATTAAATTGTCATGACATTTTTTTTATTTTTTCTTTAAAAATTGGCATTTTCATAAGCTTCTAATTTGAATTCTTCCAATTCATTCACCTGAGAAATCTATTTTGCTAGCAGAGGTTAATTCAAAGTTTAGTGCCCAAAAAGCTTTGTGTTCTAATTCAGCTGGCAAATGACAAGCTTTCCCAAAGACTAATCTATATGGGGATGTTTCAATTGGCATTTTGAACGTTGTTCGGTATGCCCATAATGCATCATCTAATTTTAAAGCCCAGTCTTTTCTTGAGATTCCAATCATTTTTTCAAGAATTCTTTTTAACTCACGGTTGGAAACTTCAACTTGCCCTTGAGTTTGAGCATGATATGGTGTTCCTTTTTTATGAGTCACGCCATATTTTGTCAACAAAGCAGAAAACTGTTTATTCATAAAATGAGTCCCTTGGTCACTAATGATGACTCGTGGTGTGCCAAATTAGGTAAAAAAAATCTTGAGAAAATTGCACACAGTTTGAGCATCATTTGTCTTTGTGGGGATGACTTCAACCCATCTTGACACATAATCCACAACCACAAGGATATATTCAAAAGAATGAGAAGAAGGAAAAGGACCAATGAAATCTATTCCCCAAACATCAAATATTTCACATACCTGTATTGATTGTAATGGCATCTCATCTCTCTTAGTGATGTTACCTGTTCTCTAACACTTGTCACATTGTGCGGCATATGCTCGAGCATCTTTAAAGAGTGGGGGCCAGAAGAATATGGCTTCTAAAACTTTAAAAGTCGTTCGATTTGCTGTATAATGTCCTCCAATTGCTCCATCATGACAGTGATATAGAATTTTATTCATCTCTTCTTCAGGTACACATCTTCTAATGATATTATCCGCATAATTTTTAAATAAGTAAGGTTCATCCCACAGTTAATACTTTGCAATAAGATATAAGCTTTTTCCTTTGTTGGTAAGAGAAATATTGCGGTATCCATTTTCCAACCAAGTAGTTCGCTATATCTGCAAACCAGGGTGGTTGAGTCACAATTGTGTCAACTAAAAAAATTAGTTCATCGAGAAATTCTTCTTTTATCTCATCAAACTCAAGGGGAGGATTTTCTAATCTAGACAAATGGTCAGCTACTTGGTTCTCTGTCCCTTCGTCCTTTATCTCAAGGTCAAATTCTTGCAGAAGTAAAATTCATCTTAATAACCTAGGTTGAGCATCTTTCTTAGACAAGAGGTATTTTAAAGCTGCATGATCGGTAAAAACAGTAACCTTGGTTCCTATCAAATAGGAGCGAAACTTATCAAAAGCAAACACTAGTTCCAATAACTCTTTTTCTGTCGTGGCATAATTCACTTGAGTCTCACTCAATGTCCTACTAGCGTAGTAAATGGGACGGAAAACCTTATCCTTTCTTTGGCCTAAAACAGCTCCAACTGTTGTATCACTAGCATCACACATGACTTCAAAATGTTGGTTTCAATCAGGGGACACAACTACAGGTGCAGTTGATAACTTTTCCTTAAGTGTTTTAACGCTATCACACATTCACTTGAAAAATCAAACTTAATGTCTTTCATCAAGAGGTTAGTCAGCGGTTTGAGATATTTGAGAAATCTTTTATGAATCGTCTGTAAAAACCTGCATAACCTAGAAAGCTCCTAATGCCTTTCACAGTTGTGGGAAGGAGTAATCCTGCTATAAGATCAATTTTAGCCTTGTCAACTTCTATCGCTTTAACAGTAATTTTATGTCCTAAAACAATTCCTTCCGTAACCATAAAATGACATTTTTCTCAATTAAGAACTAAGTTTGTTTCTTCACACCTTTTAAGAACTAAGGTCAAGTGGTTAAGACAGTCTTTATATATTTTTTCCAAAGAGTGTAAAATCATCCATAAAGATTTCAAGAAATTTGTTAGTCATGTCAGCAAAAATTGCAGACATGCAACGCTAAAATGTAGCAGGTGCGTTGCACAGACCAAAGGTCATTCTCCTATAGGCATATGTTCCATGAGGGCACGTGAATGTTGTCTTATCTTGATCTTCTGGTGCAATTGGTATCTGATTATATCCTGAGTAGCTATCAAGAAAACACTAACAACCATATCCTGCAATTCTTTCCAACATTTGATCAATAAATGGCAAAGGAAAATGATCTTTTCTAGTGGCATCATTGAGACGTCTGTAATCAATACAGACTCTCCATCCTGTAATAGTCCTGGTAGGTATGAGCTCATTACTTTTATTTTTTATAACAGTCATACCTCTTTTCTTTGGTACTACCCGAATGGGACTCAGCTACGGGCTGTCAGAAATGGGGTATATGATATCTGTTGCCAACAGCTTTACGGTCTCTTTTTTCACTATTTCCTGCATTGCTGGATTCAATCTTCTTTGGGGTTGGACTATTGGCTTGTAGCTATCCTCCATGAGGATTTTGTGTATAGATAGTAGGACTAATCCCTTTAATATCCTCTACAGTCCACCCTAAGGCTCCTTTGTGTGCTTTCAATACTTTAATCAAACTATTTTCTTGTTCTGCAGTAAGAGAAGATGAAATAATTACTGGAAATGATTCTTGTTCATGATTTCAAATGAGAAGGGAGAGTTTTGAGTTCAAGTTTTGATTGAACTTTTTCGGATTTCATCTCTTCTTTCTCTGAATCTTTGTCCAATATTTCAGCTTCTTTTCTGATCATGGGATCATCATCCTGTGTGGTGCCTGATTTGATCAAGCGCCTTTCCATTGAATCTGGAATTAATTGATCATCTTTGAATTTATCTGTAAAGTAACTAATCATGTCAATTGAAAAACATGAAGATGATGTTTCATCTCTGTTGATACCCAATTTTTCCTCAAATTATTTTCAAATTTACATATATGCTTTCAAAATCGCTCTTTGTTATAAGGAGTATTTTTTCCTATTTCTCTATATTTTTATTAAATTATCTTCATATTTATTTAATATTTCATATTTAAATAACTATCCATAAATTATGTTATAAATAATTTCAAAATGTTTCCCAGTTCAATATGCTATTTTTAATCATTTTTTGTCCATTAGAATTCAATTATTTCACAAATTAGCCAATTGGGTCTTATTTAATTTCAATTACAACAATTTTGCAATTATAGCCTAATTGAGTATTTTGTATTATTTTAATTCGAAACTTATGCATTTTTTACACTTAATATTAATTAGTTACTGTAATTTTACCTATTTGGACTTAATCTTATTTTTATACAATTATTAGCTATCTTATTAATTATCTATCTATTTTTATGGGTATTTAATGTCTAGCCACAATCTATTTAATATCTAGCCACATTTTAACCCAACCCACCTGATCTCTAATCCCAATTTACCCAATACCCAACCCATGTAACCAGCCCAATTGCCAAGCCCAATCCCTAAAATCTACCCGACCCAATCCCTATTTCAATCTGAGCCGTTGATAAATTCAAATCAACGACCCAGATCAAAGCTTACCTAAATTAACCCAAACGACCCCCCCAAACCCCCTCAATTCATTCGAGTCCTTTTATCTCTCTAACCGGTCTCTCTCTCCCTTCTCTCTAGAACCTTCCCTGGTTCACCTTCTTCTTCGATAGAGCTCAGCTCGTCTCCAGCCACCTCTGACCTCTCTCCTTTCGACTACGAGCCTCCATGATGTCTCTTCCATCTATCTCACTTCATCTCTAAATCCCTCGAGGTTCTGGTGCATGCCGACTTGCACCTGGGGCTCCTGCTTTGGTTGTTCCCGGCCTCTCTGGTGGGGTTTGGACACGGCCATGCCATATCCACCATGATCTTTGAGTTTCACGGCAGGTTTTTCGGTTTTCTCTGATTCTCTTATGAAACCCTAATTTTTGCCTAAACCTCTCAGATCTATGGTGTTTTTAAACGATTCAAGCCTGTTTCTTTGTGTTTTACATTGTTCTTGACTCGATCTTTAAGAATCTTCGATTTTCAAACGTTTTTACTTCCTTTTTAAAACTAGGGTTTCTCAGAACCCTTTTATACCTGTTTAAAGCTAAGTTTTTATTTGTGTTTGAGTCGATTCTTTGCATATCATAACTGATTCTATGACTTTTACTAGCTTTTATCTCGTTTATGCTAAAAACCCTAATTTTCCTAGAATTCTATATGTGGTTCTGTGTATTAGCATGACTGTTCGTCTCTCTTTGCTTGAGTTTCTGTGATTACATTGCTTTGAATGTGTTCTACTGACTGTTTTTATCCTAACTTATGCTTATGACTATTTGGGTTGTTCAGATTTGCATCTTCCTACTAGCACTTGTTTATCATGCTGGTTTACTATGTCTAGACATTCCTGCCTATTTATATGATTGTGACTCCTTCTTTGATTGATTTGGATTCCCTACTTATGGGGTTTGATTGACAGACTTTCCTCTAAACCCTCAATTTCTATTCAAAATTAATTGACTCGCTTGTTTAAATTGATTGATTCCTTTACCTTGTTTGTTGGGGTATTCTATTTACTTAATCATTTCCTTAATTAAAGCTTTCGGAATTTAGTCCTAATTTACTACTCTATACTTAATAAACTTTGGATCATTCCTTATTAGTCATGTACTGATTTTGTATGTTACTAGGTTTTACCGTGTGAATTTTAAAACCCCTTAACTTAAGGGAACAAATGTCTTGATTTCCTGGTTAATTGATTCCGAGTTCCTTGATTACCATGCTACTTTGATCCTTTCCTTATTTAGTCTCGTACTGACTTCTTTACCTTATGTGGCTATATGTCTTTACCATTTCTGAGTTTGAATCCCATAATTTAAGGGAACCATGTAATCTTCTTACACTGATTGATTCTGACTTCTTTTATTACCATGCCTTTTGATTCTTACCATATTTTGATACTCGTTTTTCAACTATAAAAGTTCTAGCTTTTCACAAACACAACACACACTGACTTGTGTTAGAACTCTATCTTTCTTACAAAAAGTTCTCTGCTCTACTGCTCTTCCTTGCTCTTGGTTACTGTTAGCCGGCTATAAGCCAAGGCTAACCATTGTGCTATTGTCTTTCTCTCTCTCATTCTGCTTGCTTTCCTCTTCACTGGTATGCCTTATTCAAATTTAAAGCTTCATCAACAACATGATTCTCTATTTGTTCCAGTTCTTATTGTTCTTAGTCAGCTTTTATTTATGGCTCTTCTACGAAACCTGTAATTAGAATACACTCAGCATGTTATTGTCTCCCTTGTCATGTGTGTTTTTAGGCATATCTATTAGCTGTTTTCATAATTGTGTTGTACCCCAATCCCTTGACCCTCTCTATGTGACTCTTTTATGGTTGGTTTATGGCTATGTCAGAGTAAGCAATCTCTGATCATGCCCAAACCATTCCTAGATCTTTCACTGGATTGTTTACCATTAAATGTTCTATCTGTTCCCATCCCTCATTACCACTATTTGTAATGTCTGAACCTGTTGTAATGCTGTGTGTTTTGACTATGCATCTTTGATGTTGTGTGAGATTGTTATTTACTCATCTCTTTTTCAAAAACTGTTTTGTTAAACAAACTCTCTGGTTTATGAACTCTCTTTCAAAACTCTTTTTTTTCAAACTCACTCCTGGCACTTCACATTACTTCTAGACTCCTAGGTTCCACCCCCTCAGTGTAAGCATTGTTTAGGGAACCCATGAGTTCCCCCTGAACTTTGATGCACTGAGGTTGGTAATTCCACACTGCACTTGTTCAACTTTGGTAATTATATCTGGGTGCTGGTATTGGCCAGGGACTCCACGAGGGCCCTAGGGAGCTTTGCCGCACCCAGACCATGTGAGGCTGTGAAACTCGAAAGGATTGATATTGGGAGATATGGGCCTAATTGAAGGCTCTCTATAGAAGTAGATTCTTACTGTCCTTTCAGTAATGTAATTCATTATTCTGGACCTGTAATAATCTGTAAACGAATGCTTGGGGCTGGATAGTGAATATGGGAGGGGACTATGCATGTTTAATGTAGTTATGGGTAGAAATCATGATCATAGGATTTACTTTACCTATGTGTGCAATAGTATCATGCTTAGGACATGCATACCATGCATTAGAAACCATGTTTAGGTTGTTTACTTCAGCATCTCTACTATACTCATATTTACTTTAGAAATCCTGTTCACAACTAACAACTATAATAAAATATTTCGTAATGATACTGCTTTTGCATTTGCATCTAGAAATCATGCTTCAGGACTCATAATCAATGTGTGCATAATCAGTATATATACGGACGACTAGGCAAACCTTAGGCCTAATATTTATTAAAACTAAAATCAATTATTTTATGTCTTGCCTGTATTAAAAGCGATCTTTAAAATTAATCAGTCTCTTCTGAAAACCTTAGAACCTTGCTGTTTGTCACTACTTTTACTCCTGCAACTGATGGATTTTCAAAACGATTCTCCTTTCCTGAAGTTCATGCAAATCATTCTGTTTTTCCTAAACCCTTGCTCTATTTTTAAATTACTGGTTCTTGAAATTGTGCACTCATTCTCCTTTTACTAAAACTCCTTTAAACTACTGGTTCTTGCTTTATTTCAAAGTAAGTCACTCCTGTTGGAAATTACTCTGCTTTATTTAAAATCTCGCTTTACTTCTGATTACTGGTTTTCTAAAGTTATTCATCCATTTTCTTACTGAAAACTTCATCACTGTTAAATCCTGCTATTGTCTTTAAATTACTGGATTTCCAATCAATCTCTCTTCTCAAAACTATTTTGTCCTTTTAAATTCCCTGCTTTTTCAGTCCTTTGTCAAACTTCTGAAACCTACTATTTTCTAACTTAAAACTCTTGTTTTAAATCCTGTCTTTGAGACTTTGGTTGTGTTTGAGACATGTTATTTATGTGTTTACCTGTGGAGGAATCTGTGAGCCTCTTATCTGCCCTTATGTGTTCCCATATTTGTAGTCCTAATTATTTTATATGTCGCTTAGAATTTTATCCTTTAAACCTAGGGGTTCAACCTAATACTCACCTTGTAGGATTTAGTAGTCCTAAACACCCTCTCGGACTTATAGAACAGGATGGGTAATAGCACGCAATAAGCCTTCGTGACCAGCACGCACTTCTTTAAATAACCTCTACAGGGTGGGAAGGGTAGAATACGGATATGATGACCGGTGCGCTAATACCACGTGTAGCCCCTCTTCGAGGAGTGATTACCAGGTATTGCATTGATGTGATCCGTATTATTTTAAACCTAGAACAATTCTTTTCAAATGTTTTACTCTGATGTTTTTCCCGAAAAACCCTTTAAAATATTTTCATACTTGTTTGAAATCCCCTCTTATATGAACCTTACTTGCTATTTGTTTACTGTCCAAATTCATAAAACTTCTTGGCTGGGACCCACAATTGTGGATCTTGAGGGGTGCCTAACACCTTCCCCTTAGGATAACTTCAAGCCGCTTACCCAATCTCTAGTAATGCAAACTAGTTCATGAGTTATCTACTCTAGGTGCCCTAACGCACCACAAAATCATTAGGTAGAGACTCTTCCTAAACCTCTTCCTTTAAGGAGTTGTCCAGAATGTCATTAACTCGATCTTTCCGCACCTGAACCGTGCGAGGAAAAAGGGGGGCGCGACAATCTCCTGAATATCTTAGTATCTTTTGCATATCAAAGATGACTCTTTCTTCATCAACTCTCAAAATTAGTTGTCCTTGATGAAAATCTATAATTGCTCTTCCTGTAGCAAGAAATGGTCTTCCTAAAATTATTGGTTCATCAGGACATTCTTTCATTTCAAGCACTAAAAAATCTACAGGGAAAACAAACTTATCTACTCTTACGAGTATATTTTCAATTATTCCCGTTGGTTTCTTAGTACTCTGATATGTAAACTGCAGAGAAACACTTGTGTCTTTCATTTCACCAATATCTAACTTTTTAAAGATAGAAAATGACATCAAATTTATTGAAGCTCCAGAATCACAAAGTGATTTTTCAATGTATACTCCTCCCAGGGTACATGGAATGGTGAAACTACCTGGGTCACCAAGTTCTTGAGGTAACTTATTTTGAAGTATAGCGCTCCTTTATTCAGTAAGCATTACTACAGAAACTTCTTCCAATTTCCTTTTGCTTGATAAAATTTCTTTCAAAAATTTGGCATATGAAGGCATTTGCAATAAAGCATCAGTAAAAGGAATATTAATATGAATTTGTTTTAAAATCTCCAAAACCTTTGCAAATTGCTTATCAAGCTTTTCTCTCTTCATATTTTGTGGAAAAGGAATTGTAACATGGAAAGGAGTCAAATTTTTAGTATTTTCTTCTTCTTTTTTCTTGGCTTCTTTCTCTTCTGTTGGTTGAGGGGGTGTCTCAATATTCTCACCCTTGTCTACCTGTTGTTCTGATTAATTCTTTTCTTGTCTGTTTGCATAGGGTTCATCAAGAGTCGTACCTGACCGTAAGGCAATGGACTCAAGGTGTTCTTTTGGATTTTTCTCTGTATTGCTCTGTAAAGGACCTTGAATCTTTTCAGACACAAGAGTTGCCAATTGGCTTAACTGAATTTCAAGGGTTTTTAGGGCTGAATTTTGACTTTCTATTTTTTCATCAGTAACCTTAATATACTTGTATAAAAGGTCATCAAGACTTGGATGGCCTTGTTGAGGCCTTTGCTGATATGGAGTTGCTTGCTGATAAGGCCTGAAATTTTGTTGTCCACGATATTGATTTTGACATCCGGGTGGACTCTGTACCTGTTACTTTTGGTAGTTTGGAGTGTTATCAGCACCATTTGCATTGCTCCATTGAAATTCTGGATGATTTTGTGCTAATGGACTTCCATAAGGGTTTGGCTTATATCCGATGACATTGACTTGTTCATCTTTTTGATTGGTTGCTTGACATTCGTGGTTTAGATGATTTCCTCCACACATGTCACAAGCCTCAGACTGGCTTGATTGTTGTGTATTTACCTGAAAAGATTCAAACTTTTATGCCAAAGAAACAATTTGTGTTAGTGTATTTAGAGCATCCACTTGATTTACCGTTGCAGTCTTCTTGATAATTACACGCTCAGATGGCCACTGGATGGCATTTTCAGAAATTTCATTAAGAAATTGTGTCACGACCCCAAATCTACATTGGTCGTGATAGCACCTATCGTAGTACTAGGCCAGCCAATTTACTGAACATCAACAAGGAACTTCCCATTTAAAACAACAACGCAATGTATTAAAAATCTTGCACGTTTAGTATTTCAAAATATGCGGATAATCAAAGAAAATATCTGAACAAAAATCCCCAAAACCTGGAGTCAACAGTCATGAGCGCTAAATAGAACATAGAATCTGACACGGTATTTCCTTAATACATCAAGTCTAGAAAAATGTAAATATGCGACAAAAATGAGAGGGGTAAGGGTGGGGCTGCGAAAGTCGTGCAGCTACCGCACAATCTCCGATCAGCTTCACTGAGAACAACTGAGTCTCACTCGATCCGAGCATTTGGATTTGCACACAAGGTGTAGGAAGTAACGTGAGTACACCAGCTCAGTAAGTAACAAATATAAATAAGGACATGAGTGCAATGACAAGCTTTAAAGTCATGTAAAGATCATATAAGAAATATCAGTGGAAAACAACAAATCAAGTTAGGAAATCTATGTTCTGAAAGTTTCATAAACCCTATTTTTCTCCCTTCCAATCTCTTGTAAAGCATTTATTCAACATTTATCGTTTAGGGGAAAAAATACAAAGAAGAGTGAAAACAGTAGTTTCATAGCAAATAAGCCCCTCGGTCACAATGTCACTCACAAATAAAGCCTCTCGGGCAAGCCTCTCAGTCACTCGTGACTCATCTCTCATCAATCAGCACTCATACTCAGCACTCACGCTCAATAGGTATCATATAATAACCGATGCGATGTGCAGCCCGATCCATATATATATAACATTGTGGCGTGCAACTCGATCCATAAATAGTCGATTGTGCTCACTGAGGGTGTACAAACTCCGGAGGGGCTCCTTCAGCCCAAGCGCTATATCATTGCGGCGTGCAACAACCCGATCCAATATATATAACGCTGCGGTGTGCAACCCGATTCAATATATATATCGATGTGGCGTGCAGCCCGATCCATCACTATACTTACAAATCTAGCTCTCGGCCTCGCTCAGTCATCACCCTCACAAGCCACTTGGGCATCTCACCACAATCACAGGGACTCAGTCCAAAACATTTTTTATTAATTTGAAAACAGGGTGATAAACAGGAATAAAAATGAACAAGTATAAATCATGACTAAGATCATATTTTCTATCAAAATCAGTGTGAGAAATAGTAGTAAAACACCCCTGAAGTTCCAAACAGGCCGGAACAAGGCCCCAAACATGGCATACAGCCCAAATATAGTGTAAATCTCTAAAACACGGGGTATCACATGATTTATCAAAACAATATGAAATACCGGGATTTGATACCCCCAGGTCAAGGTTTACGTTCGTTACATACCTCAAACCGGAAGAAAACTACTCTGCGATGCCTTCGCCTCTCGACTCGGCCTCAACGCTCTCTGAATCTATTCAAATCAGATTCATATCATCAAAATGTGCTCAAGGGACAAAGTCCACTCGAAAATATCCAATTTACATCAATAATCCCAAAATTGGCCAAACCCGACCCCCGCGCCCACGTCTCAGATTCAGATAAAAATCACAAAACTAGAATCCTTACGCTCTCACAAGTTCATACATACTAAATACATCAAAATCCAACAACAAACAACTCCTCAATTCCTTAATTTAAGTCCCCAAATTCTCAAACCCTAAAACCCCCAAATTTAGTCATAAGTTTCCATAAATTTCACCTCTAATCAGTCAAATAACACCATAAAAATGAGGTTTAGGTCCAAAAATCTTGCCTCCACGAAGTTCCCTTGATTTACCTCTTCAAATCGCTCCCACAAGCTCCAACCCGTATGAAGATTTTGATGAAATAAGACAATTTGTGAAGGCTACTATTTATATGCTCTGCCCAGCAATCTCGCACCTGCGACCAAAATCCCGCATGTGCGGCGCCGCACCTGCGGAAAGTTCCTCGCATGTGCGAAAACACTCTTAACGCCAAAATTCCGAATCTGCAGTCCTCAACACGCACCTGCGGTGTAACGACCCGGTCCGTCGTTACGTAGAACATGCATTATAATTACTATTCTTGACTGTCATAGGTTGGTTATACTGTTATTGATGTGTTAGGGTTGGTAGGCTTGAAATCGGAATGGCTGTAGTGAGAGTTTAGCCACTTAGTCTTTAAAAATAGCCTTAAAATGGGAAAAGTCAACTGAGGGTTGACTTATTGGTAAACGACCTCGGAATGCGGATCTTATCTCTGATACCATATTGTCATGACCCAATTTTGGAGTCGTGATGGCGCCTGTCATGGAACCAGGCAAGCCGCCCCTTTTTATCTAAGCTAAATTCAATTTCCAGTAAAAATGCGATTTTAAACGAATTCATTAATAATACCAAGAATCTGAAGTTTTAAAAATAATATTTGAAAAACTAAATTTAAACCTCCAACCTTGGATCCGGTGTCACACAGTAATGAGCTGCTATATATAAAAAAAAAATAAAGAATGAAGAAATAGCCAACATAGTCTCAAAATAAGTGCAACATGTGGAATAAGGAAGAGAAGACGAGGTCGCGATTGCCAGCTGCTACCTAGACAACTCCAATGAAAACTCTAAACCGCTGCTCAATATCCACTACTGGGTCCCGGTGTACCTGAATCTGCACACAAGGTGCGGGGGGTAACGTGAGTACACCAACTCAGAAGTAACGAACCCAAACTATAGGCTGAGAGGTAGTGATGGACTAAACCTCAATAATTAAATCATCAGCGTACAAAATTTAGGCATGTTCATAGTTTATCAGAAAATAACAACAGAATATACTAGATATACCTCCATATGTTCTACATGCCAACATGTCACAGTGTAAAAATGCACATAGTGCTCACAACTCTCCCACAGAAGTCGACTCAGTACTATATATGGCTCTCAGACCCAGGGAAGTTCCATCCTGGAATATGCATAAACACCGATGACCGTAGTCACTCCGTACTGAGGAAAAAGGCCAGTCCAGCCCCCATGGAGAAGATCCATCTCCGGAATACAACTCGGACAATATCCATATCCAGGGAAGATCCATCCCTCACATAACATCAGCTTCGGACAAGATCCATGCCCAGGGAAGATCCATCCCTCATCATCAACGCGCTCACTGGAGGTGTAAAGACTCCGGAGGGGCCCTAGTAGCCCAAGCGCCATATCAAGCCAACGAAGGCATGATTTAATATCGCTGCGGTGTGCAGTCCGATCTCATAATTGTCTCAATTACAGGCTCTCAGCCTCTCTCAGTCATTACTCTCCTGTCTCACTCACATGGATCACAGATGCCTGCATCAGCCCGACACAATGATAAGTATGCATGTAATTAACAATACTGAGACTGAGATATGAAGTGGTATGCTATAACATGACTTAGTATATAGAGTCAAATAATCACAAAATGAGACAGTAATATACGACCACTCGGGTCTCAACATTTTCAGCATGAAGCCTAGCATTTATACTTAACATGATTTCTAACAAGTTCACAATTACCACATTAACAGAAGCACATATATCATCAGGGAATAATCACTAAGCGATACCATGGGATAAGCTAGGCCACAAATACTCGGTGCACTCCCGTCACTTGGCATGTGCGTCACCTCAACAATAGACATAAATCATTTACCTCGGGGTTTCGAACCCTCAGAACCAAGTTTGGAAACGTTACTTACCTTAAAATCGGCTAAAATACTATTCCGCAGTGTCTTTGCCTCTAAATCCGGCCTCTGAGTGCTCCAAATCTACCAAGTTCAGTTTTTATCATCAATTTATGCTTAAGGAATAAATTCCAATCGAAAAATATCATATTTAGCCCAAAATCCGAATTTGGTAAAAACCCGAACCTATGGTCCGCGTCCTGAAATACAGAAATTTTTAAACAAAACTATTCTTCATCATCTCACGAGTCCATACATGTAAAGAACACTAAAATCGGAGTTCGTTTGACCCCTCAAATTAATCCCTAAAGGTCTCAAAATCTCAAGCCCTAAACCCACCTTTTTCTACTGGTTTTCCTGAATTTAACACTGATATTATGTTCTATAATCATCTATAATTGAGTTTTAAGGTCCAAAACACTTACCTCTATGAAGGACAATGATTTTCCTCTTCAAAAATCGCCCCCAAAGCTCTTTGTCCGTACAAAAATGGTGTAAAAAGGGTTTAAGTCGCGGAAGGTTTAAATATATACTGCCCAGTGATTTATTCACTGCGATCGCGGAAAAAGCCACGCGATCGCGGTTCACAGCAGTTCAACCTCACGGAATTGCAACCCCATGCACGCGATCGTGAAGACCAATTGACCTCACCCTCCACGCGCTTGGTTAACTCTATGCGATCGCGACCTAGCTCATACGATCGTACTTCACCTTCTTTCAAACCTACGCGATCGCAACCCGATTCACGTGATCGCAATGCATAATTTTTCCTGACCCTAAGAGTGTTCTATGCGATCGCGGCTCCCCTACGTGATCGCAGAGGGTAAATGTTTGTTGCACCAAAACCAGAAAACCAGCAATTCTCTAAGTCCAAAAATGCCCGTTAACCAACCGAAATCAATCCCGAGCCCCTCGAGACCCCAACCAAAGTTACCAACACATCCCATAACATTATTCAAACTTATTTTACTCTCAAAACACCAAAACTAACATGAAAACACCAAATTTACATCGGATTCAAGCCTAAGAACTTTGAAATTTCTAAAATCCACCAACGATGCCGGAACTATCCAAAACAACTCCGATTGACCTAAAATTTTGCAGACATATTCAAAATGACATTACAAACCTGTTGCAACTTCCGGAATTCCATTTCAACCCTGATAGCCTATTTTCCACTGTCGACCGGAAATCACCAAAAACTAACTTTCGCCAATTCAAGCCTAATTCTACACCGTACATCACAAAAATACTCTGAGCACACTCCTAAGTTCCAAATCACCTGACAAAGCTATCCAAGCCATAATATCCTCATTCCGAGGTCGTTTACCAATAAGTCAACCCTAAGTTGACTTTTTCCATTTTAAGGCTATTTTTAAAGACTAAGTGGCTAAACTCTCACTACAACCATTCCGATTTCAAGCCTACCAACTATAACACATCAATAACAATATAACCAACCTATGACAGTAAAGAATAGTAATTATAATGTAGGTTCTACATAACGACGAACCGATTTTATGCATTCCCGGCCAGACCGGATGAGATGGCTTCTGATGCCGTAATCCCAGGTATTGTTTCAGTTTGTCACGAGAAGCTTAAGTTTCAATTGATTCCGGTTTTTCATATTCACATATTCATAATAATTTAGCCCATTCTCTGGATACGCCCCGTGAATCTTTTGTTACATATGTTCATGTGCTCGCCCTGGTGGGTGATGTTGTTGTTACGGACCGCGTGTGTCGGTTGTGTGTGGTACCTATTAGGGGTCTGGAGAACCGGGTGTGTGCATGGTAAGGTTATTCGGCGGTTGATGGATTTTGGAACAACCCTTGGCACGTTCGAGGACGAACGTTTGTTTAAGTGGGGGAGAATGTAATGACCTGGTCCGTCGTTACGTAGAACCTGCATTATAATTACTATTCTTAACTGTCATAGGTTGGTTATACTATTATTTATGTGTTAGAGTTGGTAGGCTTAAAATCGTAGTGGTTGTAGTGAGAGTTTAGCCACTTAGTCTTTAAAAATAGCCTTAAAATGGAAAAAGTCAATTAAGGGTTGACTTATTGGTAAACGACCTCGGAATGCGGATATTATGGCTCGGATAGCTTCGTTAGGTTATTTGGGAATTAGGAGTGTGCTCAGAATATTTTTGTGATGTCCGGTGTAGAATTAGGCTTGAATTGGCGAAAGTTAGTTTTTGGTGATTTTCGTTCGGCAGTGGAAAATAGGCTATCGGGGTCGGAATGGAATTCCGGAAGTTGGAATAGGTTTGTAATGTCATTTTAAATATATATGCAAAATTTCATGTCAATCGGAGTTGTTTTGGATAGTTTCGGCATCGTTGGTGGATTTTAGAAATTTCAATGTTCTTAGGCTTGAATCCGATGTAAATTTGGTGCTTTGATGTTATTTTTGGTGTTTTGAGAGTGCAACTAAGTTTGAATGATGTTATGGGATGTGTTGGTAACTTTTTTTGGGGTCCCGAGGGGGCTCGGGATTGATTTCGGTTGGTTAACGGGTATTTTTGGACTTAGAGAATTGCTGGTTTTCTGGTTTTGGTGCAGCAGACATTTACTCTCTGCGATCGTGTAGGGGGAGTCGCGATCGCGTAGAACACTCTGAGGGCCAGGAAAAATTGTGCATCGCGATCGCGTGAATCGGGTTGCGATCGCGTAGGTTTGGAAGAAGGTGAAGTGTGATCGCGTGAGCTAGGTCGCGATCGCATAGAGTTAACCAGGCGCGTGGGGGGTGAGGTCAATTGGTCTTCGCGATCGCGTGCATGGGGTTGCGATCGCGTGAGGTTGAACTGTTGTGAACCGCGATCGCGTGGCTTTTTCTGTGATCACAGTGAAGAAATCACTGGGCAGTATATAAATAAACCCTCCGCGACTTAAATCCTTTTTACACCATTTTTGTACAGACAGAGAGCTTTGGGGGCGATTTTTGAAGAGGAAAATCATTGTTCTTCATAGAGGTAAGTGTTTTGGACCTTAAAACTCAATTATGGATGATTATAGAACATAATATCAGTGTTAAATTCACGAAAATCAGTAGAAGGTGGGTTTAGGGCTTGAGATTTTGAAACCTTTAGGGATTGATTTGAAGGGTCAAACAAACTCCGATTTTAGTGTTCTTTATATGTACGGACTCGTGAGATGATGAAGAAAAGTTTTGTATAAAAAATTTTGAGTTTCGGGATGCGGAACCGACAGTCGGGTTTTGACCAAATTCGGGTTTTGGGCGAAATTTGATATTTTCGATTGGAATTTATTCCTTAAGCATAAATTGATGATAAAAATCTGAAATTGGTAGATTTGGAGCACTCAGAGGCCGGATTTAGAGGCAAAGGCACTGCGGAATAGTATTTTAGCCGGTTTTGAGGTAAGTAACGTTTTCAAACTTGGTTCTGAGGGTTCGAAACCCCAAGCTAAATGATTTATGACTATTGTTGAGGTGACGCACATGCCAAGTGACGGGCGTGCGGGCGTGCGCCGAGTATTTGTGGCCTAGCTTATCCCATGGTACCGCTTAGTGATTATTCCCTGATGATATATGTGTTTCTGTTAATGTGGTAATTGTGAACCTGTTAGAAATTATGTTAAGTATAAATTCTAGGTTTCACGCCGAAAATGTTGAGACCCGAGTGGTCGTATATTACTGTCTCATTTTGTGATTATTTGATTCCATATACTCCGTCATGTTATAGCATACCACTTCATATCTCAGTCTCAGTACTGTTAATTATATGCATACTTATCATTGTGTCAGGCTGATGGAGGCATCTGTGATCCATGTGAGTGAGACTGAAGAGTAATGACTGAGTGAGGCCGAGAGCCTATTATTGAGACAGTTATGAGATCGGATTGCACACCACAGCGATATTAAATCATGCCTTCGTTGGCTTGATATGGCGTTTGGGCCACTAGGGCCCCTCCGGAGTCTTTACACCCCCAGTGAGCGCATTGATGATGAGGGATGGATCTTCCTTGGGCATGAATCTTGTATGAAGCTGATGTTATGTGAGGGATGGATCTTCCCTGGGCATGGATCTTGTCCGAAGCTGATGTTATGTGAGGGATGGATCTTCCCTGGATATGGATATTGTCCGAGTGTTGTATTTCAGAGATGGATCTTATCCATGGAGGTTGGACTGGCCTTTTTCCTCAGTACGGAGTGATTACGGTCATCGATGTTTATGCATATTCCGGGATGGAGCTTCCCTGGGCCTGAGAGTCATATATAGTACTGAGTGGACTTTTGTGGGAGAGTTGTGAGCACTATGTGCATTTTTACACTGTGACATGTTGGCATGTAGAACATATGGAGGTATATCTAGTATATTTTGTTGTTATTTTCTGATAAACTGTGAACATGCCTAAATTTTGTATGCTGATGATTTAATTATTGAGGTTTAGTCTGTCACTACCTCTCAGCCCATAGTTTGGGTTCGTTACTTCTGAGTTGGTGTACTCACGTTACCCCCTGCACCTTGTGTGCACATTCAGGTACACTGGGACCCGGTAGTGGATATTGAGTAGCGGTCAGAGTTTTCATTGGAGTTGTCGAGGTAGCAACTGGCGATCGCGACCTCGTCTTCTCTTCCTTATTCCATATGTTGCACTTATTTTGAGACTATGTTGGCTATTTTTCATTCTTTATTTTTTTTTAATATATAGCAGCTCATGACTGTGTGACACCGGATACGGGGTTGGAGGTTTAAATTTAATTTTTCAAATATTATTTTTAAAACTTCAGATTCTTGGTATTATTAATAAATTTGTTTAAAATAGCATTTTTACTTGAAATTAAATTTAGCTTAGATAAAAAGGGGCGGTTTTTCTGGTTCCACGACAGGCTCCATCACGACTCCGAAATTGGGTCGTGACATGCGGGTCTCGCACCTGCGACCAAAATCCCGCACCTATAGAAAGTTCCTCGCAGGTGCGGAAACTCACTTAAAGCCAAAATTCTGCATCTACGGGCCCGCAGGTGCGACCTAACTTCTGCACCTGCGCCTTCGCACCTGCGGCTTGCGGACGGACACACCAGAAGGCATGCACCAGCAGCCCCTTTGCTGCAATTTTTCCCAACTTCCAACCTCCCGAATTCATTTGAAATCAATCCCGAGCCCCTCGGGGTCTCAGCCAAAAGTACCAACAAGTCATATATTAATATACCAACCTAGTTGAACCCTCGAAACGCTAAAAAATAACATCAAAACATCAAATCAAATCTAAATTCAAGCCTAAAGAGTTCTAAACTTCCGAAATCCGCCAACGGTGCTGAAACCACCCAAACCACGTCTGAATGACCTAAAAAATTTAACGCACATCCTCAATGATACTACGGACCTGTTCCAACTTCCGGAATTCCATTCCGAACCCGATAACTAATTTTCCACTGCCGACCGAAAATCGCCAAAAATCCAATTTCGTCAATTCAAGCCTAGTTCTACTCCGGACCTCCTAATGACATTCCGAACACACTCCTAGGTCCCAAATCACCTAGTGAAGCTATCCGAGCCATAAAACCCCCATTCTGAGATCATTTACCTACAAGTCAACTTCCAGTTGACTTTTCCAACTAAATCACAAATCAAAGAGACCAAGGGTCTCATTTCTCACCACAACCAATCCGAACCCGAACCAATCAAACCAACGTAACACAAAAGAGCTGAACCAAACAAGAATAAAGCAGAAACGAGAAAAATAGGGCTATATTCTCGGAACGACCGGTCATGTCGTTATAAATTGCAATGCTTCTTCTGTGGTCTTTCCCATTATGGAACCTCCTGCAGTTGCATCTATTACATTTCTAGAAGAAGTTTTTAAACCATGATAGAAAATGTACAACCGCATATGTTCAGGAATGTCATGGTGTGGACATTTCCTTAACATTACTTTCAATCTTTCCCAAGCTTGATAAACTTATTCAGTATCAGTCTGCAAGAAGTTAGATATATCCTGTCTTAAATTTGTTGTTTTAGCAGGGAAAAAATATTTATTTAAAATTTTCTGTTTCATTTGATCCCATGTGGTAATAGACCCTTGCGGCAAACTTCGTAACCAAGTTTTGGCCTCTCCTTTTAAAGAAAAAGGAAATAGCCTTAACTTAATTGCTTCAGAAGGTACTCCATTATACTTTGCAGTTTCAACCAATTCTAAAAAGTCAATTAAATGACTATGTGGATCTTCACTTAGATCACCAGTGAAAATGCAAGATTGTTGAATTGTTTGAATCAGGTCTGTCCTGATTTCAAAGTAATTGACTGCCACCGGAGGTTTCCTGACACTAGATTCGCATTTAAAGCGATCAGGTCTAGCATAATCCCTTAGGATTCTAATTGCTGGTCTTGGCGCCACTTCATCAAACTGATCCTCTACATGAACTGGTGGTGGAATTTGTAGTGGATTGTTATCATCTTCTAGTTGGTGCTCCATTATGTTACAAGTTATGTTTTGAGACGATATTTGTCTGTTCCTGCACAATCGCAAAATTTTTTCAATTTCAGGATCGTAACTGGCCAACTCTTTTGTAGAAGAGTGGGTCATAAACTATCAGAAATTAAAGTAAAATAACCTAAAATAGTAAGAGATAATTTTTTAAAATGAATAAGAAAAATAGTACGGTAATATTATCGTTAACTTAAAACAGTAAGTTGTAACTAACCATCAAAAGAAATAATATATACTAATTATATTATATGAAAACAAATTCAATAATAAATCAAGTATGTTGAAGGATTGAAGTACTATCAATTAAAAAAGTTGAATAAGATATTATTTTATAAAAATATAGTAAAAGTAATAGTTATAGTAATAGTAATATAGAATAGTACAAAGGAAACTTTTAGCACTAGAATGGTAAAAACAAGTACTTATAATTATAATAGTAATAAAAATAATAGAATTACTTTAAAAAAATGAAAAATACAAAAATAATGAGATTGTGAATCATAAAACTAATATATTATACTATTATATAGATGTTAGTACTAACATTAATAATATAATAATAATATATAAAATAAAGTAAGTTGAAGTACTAATTACGAGGGATTTTTTTATTTTTATTATTTTTATTACAGTATTATATAAAATTACTCCTAATAACAGTGACAACTATGATATTAGTATATAGGAAATTATATTTTGGAGGGCATTTTGTGCAACGACGCCAAAAATTTGACGAGGCTATAGTGTATAGGATTTTCTGCTCGTACTCTGTCAAATTCTAGTATAATTTATGATATCGTCCCACGGAGATTGGAAAATCTAAGCTACAGACTTGTAATATTTTTGACTACTATTTGAGAGAATTAAATTGATGAAAGGTGCGTTCGGAATTATAAATTAAGCAATCCGAAAAGTTTATATTTAAAAAGAGTTGCGAATCGTTGAATTCACTTGATATATCATTACAATAAAATCTCAGTTTAATACGTATTTCTCTAAAGAATAATTGCTTATTGCTAATACAATTATATTTTTACACTAAGAAATAAATAAATAATTAACACTCCGTGGGGTTATGCTAATTAATTGATTTAAAACTAGTGACGGTTTAACTGAAATATCTTGCCTGAATTGTGCTCAAGCGTAGCAAAAACTTTGTGAGAATATTTTTACTATAAGATTAATAATCTTGCCTTCAACAATTCCTCCGTGAGAATTAAAGCTGAGGAAAGCAAGATTACAGACTTGAAATAATAATCTTACTACAAATTACTTTCACTTTAATATTCTATTCATGAGTTATTATATATTAATTTTGCTTCGTGAGAATTACAAAATTAATATAAGAATAACTTAGATATAAAATATGTAGATGTGATAATAATGATTAAAAAATTATCATTTCAGCACAGTATGAGATGTAAATAGAGTTTCAAGCCAAGAATATATTGAAACTGAAATAGTATTATAATTATATCAAGCTTCATCAACTATCCCAACAAAAAAAAATTACTCCATTATGAAGTAAGAAAAGCTAAAAAATACTTTTAAAAAAAAAACTATGAATATTATTACTACAAAGAGAGACTAGAGAAAGAGACAAGAGTGCTCTTCTTTCTCTATAGAAAACTAGATAGGAAATTGAATTCAAAAGAGGATGTCTTTCTTCTAAAAACATATACCTATTTATAGAAAAATTCTTACAAGGCCTTGGTGAGAAATTGGAAGATAATATCAATATATCATAAGGTCTTGATGAGAGATTGGCATGACAATTTGTCATGAACTTTTGGTGAGAATTTGCCATAACTTTTGTATTCCTTGACCTTGTGTAGTCATACATGAAGTTGTCACGGATGCATCATTCTTCCTTGAACGATAGGTTCTTTCTTTTTCTCTTTTTCCATATATTCTTTTTCCAACAAGAACTGTAAGAAAAGTGCGAGCATATGATATAAATTGGTCATGTTTCATTTCTAAAATATTATATTTTTATATTAAAATATATGAATAATTTATATCCATCAGGTAGCATTGTTGAGCTGTGCATTGCTCATTGCGGATGCTGAATACTCCCCATGGGATAGGGAACTTGATGACCTGATATAAGCTGGATAGGATAGCCCTCATGGTGTGTATCCATAGTCGCCCTATAATGGCGTTGTAGGCTGTGTCTTGATTCATGACGTGGAATGTCATTTCCAGGGTGATGCCCCCGGCCAGGACGGCTAATGTTATCTCTCCGGAGGTCCATTCAACTGCATTGTTAAAACTTGTTAGTGTTATGCAGGGTGGTACTATCTTATCCTCGAGTCTCATTTGTGTGAGAACTCTGGTGTGGATAATACATGCGCCGCTCCCGTCGTCTACCATGATTCTTTTTACATCAATATCTGAAATTCGTAAAGTAATGACAAGAGCGTCGAAATGAGGAAAGGTCAAACCTTGGGTATCCAACTTATTGAAGATGATACTTTCTTCGAGGTCGTCATACCGTTTGTCGGAGATCGACCGCTTCAATTTGTGGGTGGTGAACTTCACATGGTTGATCGTTGCTTCATCACCTCCACCATGATCATTTGGATGGAGCATGTGGGGGAGGGTGGCTTTGGGGGGCCTTGGTGTTCTGGTCCACGAGCGAAATTGACTCTTCCTCGGTCGCTCAACAACTCCCTTAAATGTCCTTGGTGGAGCATGTTCACTACCTCTTGCTGTAGGGCTATGCAGTCCTCGGTCTTATGGCCCCGTTCCCAATGGAACTCGCAGAGGGCGTTCGACTTTCTGGAGTTTGGATCGAACTTCATCTTTTGTGGCCATTTCACCTTGGGGCCAAGTTTCTCTAAGGCGTACACTATTTCTGAAGGAGAGACACAAAAATTGTGAGCAGATAAAAGTGGAGGCATACCTCTTTCGTTTCGGTGGGTTCCCGTCTGAGGCCTAGATGGGCCTTCATCCTGGCGGGGAGTTGGTAGGATGGACGATCTGATGTACGGTTGGTGCCTTTCACGATTGGGGCGTGAACCTATATGATCTCTTCAGCTGTCATTTCAACGATCCTTCCTCGATTCCATTTGGACTGACGTTAATCGTTAAGTTGGCTGTTCAGGTCGTCCTCGTTCGCTCTCACCTCAGCATAGTAAGCATTGTGTATTTCTTCCCAAGTGGTGGGAGGGTATTTCATGACTCTACTTAATAGTTTTCTGGTCTCCCTCGACCCTCTCCTATTTAACCCATTCTAGAAATCCGCCACTGCCATTCCCTCTAACACGTTCGGCAGGCTCATTCTCACTCTGTTGAACCGAGCGAGGAAGTCCCTGAGCTCTTCGCCATGCGATTGTCTGATGGCGAATATATCATTCACCCTGGTTCTACCTTCTTGGCCCCGACATGAGCGATGACAAACTTGTCGGGCATTTCCTCGAATGTTACTATGGAACGTGCTGGTAACTGTGAGTACCATGTTAAGGCTCCCCCTGTTAGGGTTTCAAGCCGAACTTTTTCAGCAGCACCAATGGTACATGTTCTTTTGAGAGGTCGTTACCTTTTACCGCCATGACGTAATGAATGATGTAGTCTTCAGGGTCTGTTATGCCATCGTATATTTTTAAATACGGTGGCATTTTGAAGGTTTTGGGTATGGCATGTGGAGCTGCCTCCTTGCTGTATGGTTGTTCTACGAATCGACCGACGCCCCGCTTTGGCATAAGTTTCGGGGTGCCCAGTATGTTATCGACCCTTTCTTAGTGTTCCCTCATTGGTCGCGGAGTGCTTTATTCTCATTTTTCATTTCTTCCATTTTCTTCAGGATAGCCTTGAGGGCGTCATTACCTGTATAAATAACAGTGTGAGTGATACCTGCTGTGGGAGGGGTGTGTTGCTCGTTGATGGTCATTGTGGTATCAACTCGTGTGGTGTTCCTACTCATACCTTAAGCGGGTTTGTCGAGTATATTGTTTAGAGTACTTGTCATCCACGCCTCCAATAGTTTTTTCACTGCCGGAGATGCTTCCTCCATTGTGGACATAGAGGCCCTTTTCTCATGAGAGACAGTTACACTCCCATGAGGGGGAGGTGAGTCACTTCGTCTAGGTGAGGTGCTTGGCGTCACATTCTCCTCGTCCTCTTTGTCAACTTCGTTGATGGTGCCAAGGAGGTTAGTACAGACGCCCATCACTGCTTTTAGTCCTTCCTCGCCTTTTCCTGCCATTGTTAGCTTATGCACACAAGAAAAAGAAAACTTTGTTGTTGTTTTTCCTTTCTTAGATCTAGGAGGAGCTAAAAATTTTAACTAGAAACTCCCCACAAATGGCGCCAAATTATTTGGCCAAAAATTGTTAAGTCTTTTTGTTAAACTAAGTTAATGAGAACATAATGGATGAATCCGAGTTAAATATAATAAATCCTAGATCTGAGGTTTGAATATCTCGATGGTATGGTACCGTGTATAGGTCAGTGAATGCAAAGTAAGAGTCAGTGATTGTCAATGAATGTGATGATAAAAACAAGCAATAAATGTGAGTAATGTCATTAAATGTAATAAGAAGGAATTTGTCACTCAAATGTTATATGAGTTGGATGATTCCTTCTTCTGACAATGTCGTGTGACAATAGACTACGAAGATGGATAAAGGATTCTTGGATCTTGTGAATAAAAGAGGTATATTGAACAGTGGAATTGGTAGATAAGACAAGCTTCTTGTATGTTCTTAATAATCAACCATTTACAATATGTTCTTATCAGAAAAGTGAAATCCCCTTTTTGTTCCATATCTCTTCCTATTTATAAGGGATATTCCTAGAAAACCCTAAAAAGTACAATTAGAGGAATATTCCTTTTCATAATTCCAAGTTTATTTTAGCCGTTGCTACTATTTGTTCTTTACTTGGCCTCGTCACTGATTTCTCTCTTGGCGACTCCTCGCCAATGAGCCGTGCTCGGCTTCGACCTCGGCCACAGCTCGCCCGTCTATATCCACTAAATTCGACCTAATTTTGACCCACACAACTATCTTATAGCAATTAAATATGATATCCAATGAAATATTATGGAATATTTTCGTATGAAGTTCACAAATTTAGACATTTCGAATTTTATTAACCTCATCGTTGCTAGATTTAACTCCCCTTATCTCTGTGAAAGAAAACAAAGCTTCGTATTTGAATTTCGTAACTAGAGTTGAGTTTCAAAAAAAATAAAAAATTTAAAAAAAGGGTCGAAGTACATCTCCTTATATACGGTAAAATACGCTATGCTAAATGACCGTTTAAGAGAGTGACACGTAAAATTTAAAACAAAAATAATTAAAACGGAAGGCAATCTAGTTTATCACCAGAAAGAAATAACGCTAAATACTCATTTCTCTCGCGAAAAACTAAGTCAGGACAAATATGTGCCACGTCATAGAAGCAGTAGATGTTAAAAATCACGCGACAGAAAACAGATGCCTTTAAATTTTAATCAACCACGTTTCGTGTTCGGTCCTAATCGTGCCGCTAAATGTTAATCGGTCACGAAGAAAATTGTAACTACATGTCACTCTAGTACTCTGCTTTCATCAACTTTTTGAGTAGTATAAATTAGAACCATTGTCTTGTGTCTAGGTTGTTCAATTGGAATCTTCACTCTACCAGTAAACACTCTCTGTCTTAATCTGGTAACACTTACCTTCTCTCTCATTTCTCTATACATTTCTTCTTCAACTTTAGGAATTTTTTTGGCTCTTCATTTCTTGATCGCAGTGTGAATCCTTTCATATTTAGAATTACTTGCAAACTACTAAAAGGTTGAATTTTTTTTAATTGTTGATAAAATTTTACCAGTGTTATACAAAATTGTAGCAAATAAATAAGTGTTGATTTAGCATATGAATGTTGTAAATTAAGCTTGAAAAATGGTAGATTTGCTTGGCGATGTCAGCTGGCATTGTTTCAAAGCGAGGAAAGAAAGAGTTGAAAGGAGGGGTTTCTAATTTTTGGGTGAAACTGGATAAGAAGAGATAATAGTGTTGATGGATCTGAGCAGAAGTTATTACAGTTTGTCTTTTTTTGTTTGTGATGTTATTGATTTTTTGATATTTTACAAACTGAATTCAAATCCCAGTGGAGTAAAAAAAACACTAGGTCATTTCTCACATCCGCTAAGCCTTGATGAGAGTTCTGTATCAGTGGGAGTAGTAGGTAGCCAGCCAGTGGAATAGTCCAGGTGCAAGGACACTACCGTCTTAAAGAAAAAGAATGAAATCTCAAATATTGATTAACTTGAACATATGACTTTATCGACAACAAATTGTTCGACCTTCTAAAATTGTGTAATGTTTGGACTGTGTGATTGAGTTCTTGTATGATTTGTGTTGTGTTTTTGTTATGTGTCTTGAGGTTCATTGAAGTATCTGTTATTGTCATTGAAGTAGAACATGGCGGAAGCTAGTGCACCAGCTGTCCCTAGTACTGAGTTATTGGAGTGGCCAAAGAAAGATAAGCGCAGGATCTTGCATGCCGTGTATCGCGTTGGTGACCTTGATCGTACCATCAAGTATGTGGTTCGACATAATGAGATACTTTACAAGTGTTGATCTTGTTTTTGTGATAAGATAATAGTGGAATCTTTTTTTTCTTCTTTTTTTCTAGGTTTTACACAGAATGTTTTGGGATGAAATTGTTGAGGAAGAGAGATATCCCAGAGGAGAAATACTCCAATGCTTTTCTTGGTTTTGGCCCTGAAGAGTCTCAGTTTGTGGTGGAATTGACATATAGTAAGTTAAAAGCTTTTGTATGTCTGTTAGAACTTACATTTGAATTCTTAATTCTAGATATAGCCCATATCTAGTTCATAAAAGAAAAAAAAAGTAGGTTGGCCATGTCTATGCACTTCACCATGTGATAAGCTTCTAAAGACAGTGTGAGCTTTGAGGTGTAGTCTCTCATCTTAAAACTCCTTCCCTGAAGTTTACAGGGATTGTTAATCTTGCTTTGTTATCTGAGTTTTCTTTTTTCGCTCTTTTGGTTTTTTTTGGGGTGTGGAGGTTTGGGTGGGGTGGGGTGGGGTGTAGAGGATGAACTATGAGCGACATGGTCAGGATACTTGGCTTACAGTTCCTCCAATAGGGAACTTGGAGAAGGGGATGCCAGGAGAGGACATGATTTACTGAACCAAAGCTGCATTATTTGGTTAAGGAGCATAGATTTTAAATAGTATTATCCCACATCAATAATTGAACTGTATACTGTACCTTGAAGTGTAATTTTCAAATCTGACATAGATGCATTATACAGATTATGGAGTTGATAAGTACGACATTGGAACTGGCTTTGGGCATTTTGCTATTGCGACACCAGATGTAAGTGCTTTTGGGTTGGCAAAATCATGTGGCACCATTTATTTCTTCTAAGTTTGCTATCTTTGCTTCTTTTCTTAAGGTCTACAAACTGGTTGAGGAGATAAAGGCCAAGGGTGGAACTGTCACAAGGGAGCCTGGTCCTGTCAAGGGTGGATCTACTGTTATTGCTTTTGTCAAAGATCCTGATGGCTACCTCTTCGAGATCCTCCAGCGAGCGTCTACTCCTGAACCACTTTGCCAAGTGATGCTTCGTGTGGGTGATCTTGAGCGCTCCATCAAATTCTATGAAAAGGTGACCTTTTCTTACTTATATTTGCTCTTTACAGATATTCTCGTGTATGTCCTGGATTTTCCAAATGCAAACTTCATACAGAAATTTCTAACATTAACTGTGAAGAAAAAGAGAATGCTTGCCATTTTTATGGACATATGCATTTATCTCAATTCTAGTTTATACAATACGGTAATGGCAATACAATAAAATATTTGATCCCATAACCAAATTCTGAATAGCATTGGCATGTTTGGTGGGATAAATTCTTACTTTTCTTTATGCTTAAACAATGTGGGCCTAAATTGGTTCAAGAAACACCCACTATGACAGCAATTCATAAAGAGGATAATTGCATTGTGTTCGCATTTGTTGCTCAAGATATATAGGTCAGGTAATCAGTGTCAACATGTTATATAATTATGTATGTTTATGTATTTGTTTATCTACAAGTGTAGTGTGCAATTTGTGGTAATTTGACAGAGTTTGTCTTTGAATGCAGGCACTCGGGATGCAACTGGTGAAGAAAGTTGACAGACCAGAGCAGAAGGCATGTTCGATTATTCTCTTGCCAGCCTTGGAGCTCAGATTACATATACAATATGACTGACTCTTATCTTTTATGCTTGTGCAGTATTCCATTGCTATGATGGGATATGCTCCAGAGCACGAGACGGTTGTGCTTGAGTTGACATACAACTATGGTGTGACCGAGTACACAAAAGGAAATGCTTATGCTCAGGTTGATCTACTAGCGTGCATCTTTGTTTCATAGACTTACATAGAATTGAATCCTGATTCTAGCTCTTCTCCCCCTTTTTGATTATGTTTTTAAAGAGTGGCAATACTTGCTGAAGAAATGATCATTCAAATTCTTTTTGGGCTCTCTAAATTTTTTGTGTGATAATCCATGTTTTCTGTCCAAACATGAGAATCTAAAAGCATCTTATGATCTTTCTTGGTAGAAGTTCCACCTGGAACAGTTTTTGGTATCACCATGGTGAATGGTTAACCATGAACTTCACTACAAACATCTTATAGGCTGAAATTTCATGTGATTTTGTTCCAGGTTGCAATAAGCACTGATGATGTTTACAAAAGTGCCGAGGTTGTCAATCTTGTTACCCAAGAGCTCGGAGGAAAGATAACTAGACAGCCAGGACCAATTCCTGGACTCAACACTAAGATAACTTCTTTTCTGGATCCAGATGGCTGGAAAACAGTAAGTGTCTGGTTATCATACGCTGTATCATTACTGCGCTTTTGCAAGGCATCTTAATGGGATATGGGCTCATTACTGTGTCCTTGCCTATGATGTGTTTATGTGTAGGTGTTGGTAGATAATCAGGATTTTCTGAAGGAGCTGGAATCGTCAAAGTAACTGGTCAAGAAGATGCTTGGTTGTGTTTTACTAGATATAAATAAATTGTCAGCTGTGGTAGTTATGCAGATGGTTTAGCAGCGTAATCAACTATGTTTAAGGACTTTTCTGAGACATTCTCGCGTGTTGCAATTCAAATATGACATCTTTGCCTTATTAAGAGTATGTTGTACTGCTTCCTCTTCCCTTGAATTTCTCTAATGAATGAAATCATCCCATCAGCAAGTACGCATAGTTTCTGATATATCCAGTCAGAGGCTGATGTACCGTGACTACTCCAAGTGCAGACTTGAAATTTACATCCACCTCTACCCAGAGGAAGTGTCAGTGATGACAATAAATGTTACTGTATTCTGATTCAATGGGTTTTACCTTTCCAACACTTGGCAACACCTTAACATTTAGCAGCTTAATTAGGTCTGTTATAACACTACTTTCAGACCTAGAACACTGATCAGCAAAGCAAGGGGGCTGGGGTAAGATAATTTAACAGTTCCTATTGGGAAGCCTGACAGAATAACGGAAAATTTTGAATATTATCAAAGACAATATGGGAGTTTGCTATATAATTGAAGTTAAAAAAATGTATAAAGAAATGCACTGAAATCTCGTCTCTGGGTACATTTAGCAAGTGCATCCTTTTCCTCAGCAGAGGGGGAAGTTCCAAATGAGATAGACAAAACAATCAATTCTTTTTGGAACTTTGAAATCACTACGACTTATAATTTGATCATTGGACAAAAACTATAGGTGAAGCAACGGTTAATTGCTACCTGAGATTTGCAGACAGCTAGCCTAGAAAAATAGGGGGTGGGTGGGAACCGAACCAACAAATCTTTCAAAATGCAGATGTAAGGAATATGAAAGCACAGAACAGGCACAACTATGGGACTGGTAGTTCCCACCAGATAATACACATACAACATTTTGAAGTTGGGAAATTCCTTTGGAAGTTGAATCCCCCAATATAACATACTTTTGGAAGGTAACCAACTATAGAGCTGTGTCCATGGGATAGCAGCCAAGAACTCGAATGAATCTCGCAAATTCCTGTATAGAAGAAATAATAACAAAATTTAGAAATGTGGTGTGTTCAAATCCTGCAAGCACGGCATACCCAAATATACAGCTGCAAAGAGAGAAAAAAAAGAGAGTATAAAATAGAAGAAAAGACAACAACATTATGCCTCAATCCCAAGCGAGTGTCCCATTGGCTAGATGTATTCCACATTGTCCATTAGAATAAGACCGTCTTAGTTGAAAAATATATTTATTTGTACGTGTATGTGTGTGTGTGTATGTCTGTATGCATGTATGTATGTATCCATGTTTACACACACGCATATATAAGTTTCTCTGACACAAGAAGGAACAGAAGGAGAGAACCAAAGAAAAAGCACATGATCTTAGTTCTGTTGCCCAAAATTCTACCCACAAGCAAGGCAAGAAAGCAACATTTCTCTTGGATTTTCAGACATAAACATAATGATATTGATATTACCAAATATTAAGTGCAGTTTGAGGATCAAGTGACGAACAGGTGGCACAAGACAGCAATTTCAACAGATGGTAATAGAGCCACCTTAGCAGCCTGTCTACCGTCTGAGAGGTCATATAATAGACAGATGTACTGACCTGAAGATGACCAAGAGCATATTGAGCACGAGGTTCTGCCATCGATGCTTCAAAGTCAATGTAAAAGAGGTAGTCAAAGTACCTGCCATCAAATTTTAGTCACTTTCTCACTCCAAGACAAGACACGTATGCCTAGTTAAAATGTACCCTAGCCATGAGGAGAGAATGAAGCAACATGTGCCAGTATGTAATTGTAAAGGATCATCCTGGCATTTGATCCTTCACTCAGAAAAGTTAAAAGGACTGGAGCTGTTGGATGTTACTCAATCGTGCTATGACTTAACAAACACATTTATGGTTTGGAAATGTGGCGAAGGAAAAGATGATAATCAAGGGAAGGGAGTATTGTGAAATAAATATATTGTTTGAAAAGGAAGTCGTGAGGGACTAAAAAAGTCATTCGTGGGTGCAGTAATCCTCCTTAATTTTTGCTTCTTCCATGAAAATTACACATGGAAGAACACAAATTCTAAACTTTCAAATTTCTCTTCCCCGGCAAACTGAAAAGTATAAACAAACACAGCCATCTCAATGACTCCTGCAATTCCATTTGTTTTTAAGGCACTTGAACTATTTATTTTTCTTTTCTTTTTTGGTTTCTGGATAAGCTTTAGGCACTAGAACTGTTTATGAAGCAGTATATCTAACAATGTACCTTAACAATTTGACCACTGGAAAACTAGAAGCAAGTACACCATGTATCAAGGAGCTCTATAGTGACATATTAAACATATACCAGAGGCAAGGACTAAGTTTACTCGCTTGGAGATTTTTTGTCCGAATTATGCTGCTTTATCTACATGCTTCACTACTCCAAAACCTTCAAGAAGCGCTATGGGGCATGGAGTGGGACAAGGAATTTATTTTGGAGGGACAGGACTGGTTAAATGCAACCTTAAAAATATAGTCTTTTTTGTTCTTTCCAAAATTGCAATTGAGAAAAGATGATTTTTACGAAATCATTTTTTTCTTTAGGAAGAAATGAGCAGGCGGTGTGGGTGTAAAGCCAGCTTTGAATGTCAAGAGAACTATTATATCAATCAATCAACTACACTCAATCTCAAACTAGTAGGAGTCGGCTATATGAACCCTTTGTAACAGTTCAACTCTATTACCCTTTGTAACAATTCAACTCTATTCACAAATTCAATATTAAAGGATTCATCATAGTCAATCTATTTCTACACTGGTTTTTCGCCCACAACAACCCTCCTCCTCTATTTGGGTTTGGGATCAGCTATACTTTGCAAATCTCATATACTGGGAGTTCAAGCTTACATATCTCAAAATGCCTAGCTGAATCGAGATAACAAATTATATTAATGGACGCCAACAATTATAATTGAAAGATATCCAGAGTGGGAAAGATAAATCAAACAGCGCAGACATGGTTTCAGTCAGTTACTATGCAAGTGCTTAGTACAATAAACAGTTTTATTACTCACTTGGCACTTCCTTTATTGGAGTCATCTACTACCCTTAATGGGCGTTTCTTTTGAGGCCGGCTCTCAATCTGTAAGAATGCAACAAAAACATATCTCAGAGCCTTTAATGAGAGAGGGGAGCTACAGAAGCATTTCCACAGAAATACCTTCGTTAAATTGATCTCTCGCAGAGCAAAAACCGCTAAGGCCTTGAATAGAACTCCAGGCCCTTCTTCCAGAGTGAAGACAATGCTAGTCTAGATGTTGGTGATGAAAAAGGGAACATCAATTATTTGCATGAACAATTAAGTTGGATGAATAAGAAATATGATATTACCTTATATGGCCTATCAGTTCCTGGAATTATGGGCTCCCTTGCTAGTATCAGAAATCTAGTGATATTATCTGGATCATCCTGGTTAGTGGGTCATTCAAATAAAATTACATTACTGAAGTTTTACAGCAGACTACAGCAAATATATCTGACATATAGCTTTGCAGTTATTAGCTACGCCAGCTTAGTCTAGAGGGTAGAATAAAGTTGCATGCAATTGTGATAAAGATGCTAGACATAAGATTTAAACAACTAAACATCTTCTAAGGTCGAGAATGAGTAGGTCTCGGACTGCCTTGACTATGTTGCTCTGATACAGGTGAGGTATCCGACACGGATGCGGATCTAGAGACCCGATTCATCATCACATAAATATTAGGATTCAGAGGTGTATGTCGATACATTATTTTGTTGAAAGATTACTACTTAATAGTTTTAGTCAACAATGTAATTCGACTCGACTTCTATTTAATTAAGTTAAATGACCAATGATTTTTATGCAATTATGACTTGACTTCCTATTTTTGGTTAATTATTCAGAGTTTACTAGTTACTATTCAACTTCATGACGGGTGCTGGGAAATGACTTGCATATCTGGAGAAACCGACATGGGTGTGGCAGTTCATAGAGTAAGATATGAAGTTCAGAAGTTTCAAATACAGCCACGAGCTTTGAACCAAACCTAGAAGCATTACTATCTGCAACAAAAATGCGTAAATTGATGCTGAGTGTTGACAAGGAAGAAGTTATCTTTGAATAACCTCACCATATCCCGAAACACCATTTTCGTAGTTTAACTATTTTTATGCTGGTCATTTACCATACTCTTAATTATCTGGGTTTGCAACCAGCTATGTGAAGTACAAATGGGCGGAGTTGTGCCCAAACACCAATGGAGATGAAATGTTTTAGCAGACATGGTTCACAGCCAGAACTGCCTCTGATTTCTTTTACCAGATTTACTAAAATGAAACAGATGCATCCTCATTTTGATGTGCATGCAACCTTCTCATAGGAAATGTATTTCTTGCTCGTTACAGGCTGGATGAGCACTAAAATGGAAAATGTTTATTTACAAGCCAAGACCAAATCCGACAAAATTCCATTATCTGTTTCTTCACTTTTCAATTCCATCCATATTGCTAGCTTTTACTCCTTGAGTTGCGTATGGTTCCATGCGAAGATAGAGACAAGAAGTGAAGGGCTAATATGAAGTGTGCAAACTATATCTTGTGTAAACAACATTCTTTCCAATACTTCATAGATAGGGATAACTACAGCGAGGAAAAAAGACAGGTCAATTACTAGCAACATCCTGTCTCGCATTTTCAGAGTAACGTGTAAATTTACCAAAATGAACCACTTAGCAATAAGGTTTATATCACTGAACAAAGGAAATAACTTCCTCTGACCTCTTCTGGCAATTAGATATTAAAGATGAAAGGAACTATCAATCCCCATGATGGAGTCTTGTCATTTCACACATTAAATCAAGCAAAAAGATGGGTGCAAACAACTAGAACTACAAAGAATCTGTAAAATTTCACAATCTTCTTTTCTGTAGGAAACCTCAAAATCCTCCAGGAATTGGTGAACTCTTGAACCAGGAAAACACCCCATGCTCCAGCAAATCTAAACCCTTAAGTCTTAACATTCTGGAGTTGCGCCACATCATCAAAGGTCAGCCAAAATCCTCAAGAGAGTTCTTGGTCGATATGCAAGCAAATGCTATTATTTTATGAACATATAAACACACGGGATATTCATATATTCAAGTCATGTGGTGCCCGGACCGGCAGCTAATATGGGCTCAAGAACTAAATTACTAAAATGAAAATTCAAGTGCAATTTCAAAAGATAAAAAGATGACCAGGAGTAACTAGTAAACTCAAAGGGGAAAACCTCAGAAATGTAAAAACCTTACCTGAATTCTTTCTGCAAGAATGCTGAGTCCATAAATATCTGCAGCTCGAGCACTTGCAACTGCTCCTGTATCTCTCATTCCTTCAGATGCCACAATCTGTCCAGGTGTCAAATAACGTGGAAACACAAGGCGCAGAAAAAGAGCGAGATTTTAATGGTGTACCTGAGCAGCACTGGCAGTATCATCACCATTGACCCTTGTAACACCTAACTTATTCAACATAATGTTGCATTGTTCAAGTGCCTGAGAACAAATACTAGTTGTATTAACATTTACACTAAATATAAATGGAAGCAGATATTCAATGTGCGAAACTAAAGGAAGTTACTGTTTTCTTTAAAAAAAACTTCGGTCTAACTTAATCCCAAAAGTTAATCCAATATTTCTATATATTCTCACAATTAATGAGGAGAAAAGAAATTCTTCTGAATAATGAAATGAAACAATTACCTGAGGGTGGCTCACGACACGCTTTAATTCCTCTTTCCTGACTCCTGGCAATCCCAAAAGGCAGTGGTTAACAGCCAACTGTACTTCTCCCACAATATGCAGCCTATGCCGAAGAAGTAGATCGTAGTTACGGTGGATGCTCCCACCAACTGAGTTTTCAATTGGGAGTACAGCTTTGTCTACCAACCACAATTCAACTGCCTGAGAAATGAGAATTAATACTATAAAGGTGCGACAAACTGTTTTCTTCAGGAACAAATCGCTTTGGTTGAAAAACACAAATACCTTAAATGCAGCCTCAAACTGGTCACATGGGACAGTTTCACATTTTGGGTATGCTTTAAGTGCAGCTGCCTCACTATATGCACCTGGAATTCCCTATATTAGACGAAGAGGATTAATTTATGAGGAATCTCACTTAAGAATATAATTAAAAAGTTAAGAGAATGGAGGCTTTTGCTGTCTACCTGATAGGCAACTCGCACCTTTGAACCATCACCCTGACCACAAGAAGGACCAGTTGCAGATAAGGGTTCTGAAATAAGAAAGATATTGTGCATCATGATTTGGATAAAAATGGAAGGAACTGAAGCATGAATGTGATGTACCAAGAAATCTGAGGTTCCTAATGGAATAGGCAACAAAGCCACCTTGCCACTAAATCCCCCCCCCCTCCCCNTCCATTGAGAAAAAACGGGTTGTAATTGTATACCGGTATCTGAAAATATATCTTGAGGACGCCCTAAAGCGCTCATGGTATCATTATGAATATACAAACCAAAACTGTGAAAGACTAGAAATATACATGCCCGGTTGAGATGGGATATGATTGCCATGTCTAAGAACATGATCTAATAGATCGTTATATCGAGTAGTTGGATCATAATCTCTTACCATAAAATAATCCCATGAACTCAAGAATTGAATTAGATAAAAATTTAGTGCGTCGGACTATTGAGTAGCCAAATGATTTCTTGACATTTTCATCCATGACAAAGTGTACATTACATTAACCCATTATTGAAAGAGGTTATTGCCTGCATTTCAGTTGTAGCTTCCATGATAATATGGAGTAATTGAAATCTGAAAAGACATCTATAGAAATCCACACATCGTCTACATCATGGTGAATAAATATGTTCTACCAAACATTTTTTTTTTCTTGTTCACTGTCAACAGAGGCAACAAATTGAAAGAGAAATATAAGGTCATATATTTAAAGAGAAATGTCAAATTCATGGTACAGGAAGAAACCACAATAAGGACACAAAAATGGCACTAAGGTAAACATGGTCTTTGACATAATTGGATCTGTTAAGAAAATGACATGGACTGACAAAAGGTTCCAACTTTATGCAAAGATCAATCTTTTTCATCCAATTCTAACATTTAATCACAACAAACACCTCCTTTTTTACCATTGTAAAAGAATCCCCCAAGTCTATTCTCATTCTGTGACAATCCCACCAACTGTAGAACCCAAAAAAGTAATACTCCCCTCTAAAAAGACTTCATTTTTATTCTGAATTTGTCTCAAATCACTGAAGGCAAGAAATTCTGAATCACACAATACTAAATTACCCAACATTAAAATAAAATGAAAAAACTAACTTGGTAAAGATTGTAAATCCTTGTGAAATCTTTTGGAGTGAGTGATCTGTGTGTCTTCAGCACCAACAGGAGAAGTTAATGGCTCCTCATCTTCCACGGGAGTGATAGCTCTCTCAGTCAACAAAACCAAACATTCCCATTTCCTAAAGGGCCTGAAATTCAAGAAATTTGACCCAGAAAGCCTAGACCCATAATCTGGAAAACCCAATTTCAAAGGTTTAGGATAAGTACAACAATGCTGCTGATTGGTACCACAGGCCCAAATTGGCACAGTTTTCAAAGCCATGATGTTTCAGTGTAGTACCACTCCCAATGTGGTGAAAAATGAGCATACAAATTCAGACACATCAGATTAATGTGACACAAAGATAAGACAAGTGTCCTATGTTGTCATATGTAGTTTCTTGAATTTTTCTATGAAATTTGTCTCAGTTAAGAATGGTTTAAATGAATACTACTATAATTCTGAGGAGACAGATTGTTGGGAAACTGAGGAGAAAAAAATGTAGAAATGGTGGAGAGGTAGGTAAGAAGAATGTTGGCTACACGTTTTCAATGGTTGTAACAGAGTCTTGAAAAGGAGACGGCCTACATTGGAAAACCAGTTGAATGAAAAAACCTCTGCATTTACGCAGTCCTAAGGTTAAACGGAGCTCTTATTTTATATATTGCTCAAAAACTTTTTTAGTAGTACCAGATTTCTTACAAATCAAAATCAAATAAAGATTATTTGTTTATAGTAAGGCAATCTATACCTATATCTGTATATATATTAAAGCAACAAAAGTTTGCATTCTGATTAAGCTAAGTGACAAGTTAATATAAAGTCACTTGGTAATTTAGGACAATATTTGTTATAGTATTTAATTTAAATTGAAAGATAGGATATTTCTTTAATTTAAATAGAAAGATAGTAAATAAGATTCTTTTAAATCTGAATGAAAAGAAAGTTAAATTCGAATTTGATTGATTAATTAATTAAGAAAGCTAATCAACATATAAATGTTCCAATTCAAATGAGAGGCTCAATGAGCGAGGCGAATTGTTCTAAATGACGAGAGAGTTTTTTTGAAATTTGAGTTCACAACAAAAATAACAGAAAAAATAAAAACGTGTTTGTTAGTAGAAATAAGAGCAAAAAATCTAGGTTCAAACTCATAATCATAATTAACGAGTTGTTGGATCAAAACTTAACTTTCATAACTACCGTAGGTGATCAATAATGTTCACTTTTTCGTGTGCCCTAAGACGTTACTAGAAATAAGAGCAAAAAATCTAGGTTCGAACCCATAATCATAATTACCGAGTTGTTGGATCAAAACTTAACTTTCGTAACTACCGTAGGTGATCAATAGTGTTCACTTTTATGTGTGACCTAAGACGTTAAGTCAATAGATTTAAGTATAACAAATATGAAATTTATATTTATTTATATTAGTAGTGATAACAGAAGAGAGAAAATATAAATTGAAGCATCAACATGTATGGTGATTAATAAAGGAAAATTCGCTTTGGTGATAGAGCACTTTCTTCATCAATCAGTAAACTTAATGTTCAAATCAATCTATAACTATATTTTATATATATTACATATATTAAAGGAATAATTTGCATTGTGGCTAAGTTAAGTGGGTCGTGGCACGCTACTATAAAGTTATTTGACAATTTATGATAATATTTATAATAATATATTATTTAATTTAAAATTAAAAGATAATATTTTTAATTTATATAAAAATATAGTTAATTAGATTATTTTGAATCTAAATGGAAAAAAAAGAATAATAGTATATAACCAACTACCTATTTTAATTAATAAGATTTTGACCACACAAAAAAATTGAACTGAAAGATAAGAAAAACACCCCTATCTTAACTCATTATAAAGATAAATATGGAGTTATTATTAATACATACTACGAGTACCACCACTCCTAAAATATAAAATAAAGATAATAAATAAATGACACACAAAAATATTATTAATAAATTTAAATATTAATTTGAGAAGTAGAATAAAAAAATAGTGAATATAATTTTATTATAAGAAAAAAACTAAATTCATCTATTAATGGGAGTTGTGGACAATAATATGAACAACTCTAAGTTATGGGTAATGCAAATAATAAATATGTAATTAAATAATTTCAGTAGTAAATGTATACATAATTATAAGATTTATTTGATCTTTGAGACGAGAAAGTTTTTAAAATAATAATGAGCTAAATCATACTATATAAATAAGATACACGTATTTAAAACTGTTATAATAGATAAAACTAAAATAAATAAATAATTAACATAATTCTGAGAAATAAATTAAAAAAATTAAATATAATTTAAATTATTATATTGTTCATTCAAATGAAAATTTAAAGTCAAACCTCCATATGAATAAAACAGTTATATAAAATTTCATAGTAGAGGGAATAATATAGAAAGATGGGGTTATAAAGATAGTGTAGGTAAATTGATATTTTTAATTAATTTAAAAATAAATCTATATCTCTTGCTCAGTTAGCATTTCAATTTTGAGAATCAAGATGTGTGATATATGTAGTTTGGAGTCGATATTTTTAAAATGATTCTCGGAAAGAGAATGGTCACATAAATGCAGTTCGATTCGATCAATTTTTAAGCAACTCCAATAATGTTAGAAGGGAGTTAATCAATCATTAATTTATACAAGAATAAAGGAACCGATGACATATATTTATGTGGGAATAATATTTTAAACTATGAATCGACTCAGACATCGGCTAAACAAATGTCAATTGTGTTGCCTTACGGTAAAATTAATTATTTAATATTTTATAATTTATTTTATATCTCAATTGTTTGGAAGCCATACATACATTTTTTTTGTCTTTTTATTTTTCTATTAGCTAGCAGTTGCTATGTTAAAATAGATAAGAAGGGAGGATAGATTCTTCTCTAATGGCTCAGGTATGGACTATGACTTTTTAGCCCGTTGTTGATATTTATGTTCTCCCAAATTTTATGAGCCCATTGATCGAGCAACCATTGAGATATATTAAAGCAAGAAAGTTTGCATTGTGGTTAAGCCAAGTGGCAAGCTAATATAAAGTCACTTGGTAATTTAGGACAATATTTGTTATAGTATTTAATTTAAATTGAAGGATAGGATATTTCTTTAATTTAAATAGAAAGATAGTAAATAAGATTCTTTTAAATCTGAATGAAAAGAAAGTTAAATTTGAATTTGATTGATTAATTAATTAAGAAAGCTAATCAACATATAAATGTTCCAATTCAAACGAGAGGCTCAACGAGCGAGGCGAATTGTTCTAAATGATGAGAGAGTTTTTTTGAAATTTGAGTTTACAACAAAAACAACAGAAAAAACAAAAACGTTACTAGAAATAAGAGCAAAAAATCTAGGTTCAAACCCATAATCATAATTACCGAGTTGTTGGATCAAAACTTAACTTTCGTAACTACCGTAGGTGATCAATAGTGTTCACTTCTCTGTGTGCCCTAAGACGTTACTAGAAATAAGAGCAAAAAATCTAGGTTCGAACTTGTAACTACCCGATAGGTCGTTTAGTGTTCTAAGACACCGTGCCCCTAAATGAGACTTCCTGTAGTTTCTTTTACTGATTTATGACTTGCGGGGACGGGTGGTTCGAGGTTTGGAGGAGTTTTGAGTGGTATAGGATCACTTAATTCCTTAAGGTTGGCCTTAAAGGCCAAGTTTGACTTCGATCAACATTTTTGGAAGCGAATTCTAGAATTTGAAGTTCAAAGTTTGATTCAATTTGGTTTTGGGGTCGGATTCCTAGTTTCGTTGTTGTTTTTCGCGTTCCGAGAATTCGAACGAGTCCGTATCATGAATACAGACTTGTCAGTGCTTTTGGACGGTGTCCCGGGAGGCTCGGGTGAGTTTCAGACACCTCGGAGCTAAATGCCAAACACTAGATTTTCTCAGTCTGATTTTCTTCTATGCGTTCGCGGGTAGGCTCACGCGTTCGCATAGAAGGAGTTGGGCAGAGGTGAAATTAACTTACGCGTTCGCATAGGCGCGCCGCGTTCGCATAGGGTAAGTGAGTGGGCCGGCTAAGCTTTACCCTCTGCGTTCGCACCCCCCTACCGCGTTCGCGTAGGTCTAGCTCAGCTAGCCTCCACGTTCGCATGACCCCATCCGCGTTCGCATAGAAGGGACCTCAGAGGGGCATGGGCCTTAGCCTTCGCGAACGCACTGCCCCAACCGCGTTCGCATAGAAGGGGGCAGCTGGGCAGTGACATTTAAGTCGAGACTTAGTCTCTTTTTTTGCCATTTTCTTCACTTTGGACGAGTTTGAGAGCTTGCAAAGAGGATATTCGACCTAGCTACTGTAAGATAAGTAATTCCTACCATAACATGAGTTAAATACTTGAATCCTTAGGTAGATTAACACATTAAATTAGTGGAAATCATGGGATTAGAGTAAAACTTAGGGTTTTGATAAAAATGAGAATTTACTAAGAAATTGATTATGAAATCATACAAAAACCATATAATATTGATCCTTAGGGTATGGGTAAGTATTTCCTCCGAAAATTTCCGGAATCCGAGCATGTGGGCCCGGGGGTGAATTTTGGGATTTTGCAATTTAGGTTGAAATAATAATCTAAATAGGGAAATTTCATACTTTTGAGTATGGATTGATTTATTTATGCAATATTTGACTAGTTTCGAGTCCTTGGACGATGAATTTGGAGGTTTAGGCGTGTTCTTGACCCGGAAAGTAGGTTTGGCACGAGGTAAGTCTCCTTTCTAACCTTGTAAGAGGGAATTTTCCCCATAGGTGAATTAAATGATTATGTGTCATTGTTGTGGGGGACTACGTACGTGCGAGGTGACGAGAGACCGTGCGTAGTGACTATTATTGTTATGTTTGGGTAGTTAGTCCCACACCATGCCATGTGAATTCCATTAAATTGAGTTAGATGCTTTGTAACTTCATCGTATGCAACTTTGTTTTTAAGAAAGCCGAGAATTTGATGTTTTAAAGGAATTTTTATTTGAAAATAATTGAAATAAAGATGTTGTGTTTGCATGCGACCGCTTTGCAATATATATCCTGCGAGCGGAGTGATTCTTTCCCCTACTCTTATGGGAGCGGGCTGTGCGCCACGACGGGTATTGATAGATGCATCGATGGTTCGCGTCGTTCGACCCTTCGGCAGCGCACATTTATTATTATTATGTTGGCTCAGGCCGGATGTCTTTATTCCACTATGTTCATGTTATTTGCCTGATGTTGATTATGATTGTTGAGCGGTGAATTATCCTGGAGGATCGAACTGAAAACTTGTAAATTTATGCTTCACAACATATTTGGATTTTATTACAATTCGATATTTATTTTCTTACTATCCATGCTTACTTGTTGTCCTCTTTTAAATTATCACATAAATACACTGTTTAGACCCTAGTAAGTGTCAAGTCGACCTCTCGTCACTACTTCTTCGAGGTTAGGTGTGATACTTACTGGGTACATATTGTTTATGTACTCATGCTACGCTTTGTACTTAATTGTACAGGTTCTAAGGCAGGTGCATCTGAGTTCCAGTCCGGAGCTCGTTCCTGAGTTTTACTGGTCAAGGCTTCACGGTGAGCTGCTCTCCTTGGCAATTTCCAGTAGCACTTTGGAGCTATCCTTTTGTTATTCCTGTCTATACTTACTCAGACAGTAGGACATACTTTCATTATTTTGGGTATTATTCTACTAGATGCATGTAGACTTGTGACACTAGTTCCTGGCACACACACACTAGTAGACTTTATTTTTGGGATGTAATCGTTAATTATGACTTCATGATTATTTATTTTGCATAAGATTTGCCTAAGTTATCTGTTTCTACTTAATGTCTCAAAACTAAGTTAAGCAAGTGTTGAAAAATGTTTCGGTAAACTACCTGAAATCACTAGTAAATGATGGTTGGCTTGCCTGACGACAGTGTTGGGCGCCATCACGACCTGAGTTAGGAATTGGGTCGTGACAACATGGTATCAGAGCTCTAGGTTCACGTAGGTCTCACAAGTTACGGGCAAACCTAATAGAGTCTTACGGAATGGTATAGAGACGTCTATATTTATCTTCGGGAGGCAATAGGGTGTTAGGAAATCTTTCTTTATTCACCTTCTATCGTGCAATTGATGATATACTAAATCTCACTCTTCTATTCTCTCACAGATGGTGAGGACGCGAGCAGCTGATGTTCCGGACCCCGGAGAGGCCGCTACCCTCGTCATCCGAGACCGTGGCAGAGGCCGGGGGAGGGCACCGACCCGAGGTTAGGGACGGGGGCGTCCCAGGAATGTACCAGTCGCATACCCAGCGAGCAGGGGAGGTGCCCGCAGCAGATCCTGCCCCTTTGGATTTTATGACAGCGCCAGGATTCCAGGAGGTCATGGGCCGTATGATGCGGTTCATGGACACCATGACTCAGGCTAGTTTATTTCTAGCAGATCCGGCCACATCTCAGGCGGGAAGGGGAGCGCATAACCCTACTACAAAGGCCGTTGGTCATGCAGCAGCAGTATATCAGACCCCGGTTACACTGCCCGTGGGCGGGGTTCAGCCAGTAGCAGCAACAACACCTGAGCCCAGACCAGCTGCGGACGGTGATCCGTAAAAGTTATTAGACAGATGGACCAGATTGCACCCTCCTATCTACAGAGGTGAGTGTCATGAGGATGCACATGACTTTATTGATAGGTGCAGGGACAGACTGCACAACATGAGGATACTGGAGTCTCATGGAGTTGACTTCACTACTTTTCAGCTAGAGGGCAGGGCCCGTAGATGGTGGCAGTCCTATATTCTTGGAAGACCGGCAGATTCCCCTCCCATCACTTGGGGGCAGTTCACTCAGTTATTTCTGGACAGATATATTCCACCCTCTGAGCGGGAAGAGCTGCGGTATCAGTTTGAGCAGCTGGAGTAGGGACAGATGTCGGTGACTGACTACGAGGCTAGGTTTTCTGAGTTGTCTCGTCACACACTCATGATACTTCCTACTGACGCAGAGAGAGTGCGGAGATTTGTAGCTGGGTAGCATCCAAGTATTAGGGCCAGCATGGCCCGAGAGGTGGAGATGGGGACTCCTTATCAGCTATTGCTCAAAGGATCGAGGGTTATCGGTCGAGGAGCAAAGAGCAGGGTCAGCAGGATAAGAGGGCCAGATTTTCTGGGGATTTCAGAGGTGCTCCAGCTAGGGGCAGGGGTCAGTTTGGTAGGGTCCAAACCACTAGGCACCCATATTCATCACCATCACAACCTCCACGAGGTATCCCAACGAGGCCTTATTTCAGCGCTATGCCGGAGAGTTCTTACCGCCCGCCATCTATTCAGTGTTCCTTCGGCGGGTATTCTGGTTATCAGGGGTCTACCAGTCCTTATTTCAGTGCTATGCCAGAGAGTTCCTATCATCCTCCCGCTATCCAGGGTTCTTCTTCAGGGCAACATGCCATGGTGCCGAGAGGTTGTTATGAGTGTGGGGATCCAGGTCACATGAAGAGGCATTATCCCAGGCTTCGAGGCAACGCAGTGCAGCAGGGTCACCAGCCTATGAGGTCAGCATCAGCGGTTCGGCCACCCAGAGGTGGATGGCAGGTTGGTAGGGGTCATCTCAGAGGTGGAGGCTAGGCAGGGGAGCTCAGTCAGCTCCTATTTATTCCGATGGAGGTCAGTCATCCCGCTCTCCAGCCAGATTCTATGCTATTCCGGCCAGATCAGATGCAGTGGCCTAAGATGCCGTAATCACAGACATTATTTCAGTATGCGGTAGAGATGCATCGATATTATTCGATCCAGGGTCCACTAATTCATATGTATCAGCCTTATTTGCTCATTCCCTGGATATTCCTCGTGAGTCCTTTGGTACTCCTATTTATGTGTCCACTCCTGAGGGCAATTCTGTGGTTGTGGACCGACTTATCGGTCCTGTATGGTTACATTCTGTGGGTTCGAGACTAGAACAGACCTCATATTGCTTGATATGGTTGATTTTGAGGTTATCCTGGGCATGGGTTGGTTGTCTCCCTATCATGCCATTCTAGATTGCCATGTCAACCGAGTTGCCGAGATTGGAGTGGAGAGGTTCCTGAGTTAGTGCCGCTAGTCGGGTCATTTCTTTCCTGAAGGCTTGACATATGGTCGAGAAGGGGTGTTTGACTTATCTTGCGTATGTGTGGGACACCACTGTTGACTCTTCGACGATTGATTCAGTGCCAATAGTTCGAGAGTATGATGATGTATTCCCTTTAGACCTCCCAGGCATGCCACCGGATCGTGACATTGATTTTTGCATTGACTTAGCTCCAGGCACCCAACCCATATCTGTTCCCTCATACCGTATGGCTCCGAAAGAATTGAAGGAACATCTTGAGGAGTTGCTAGCTAAGGGGTTTATCCGACCGAGCGTATCGCCTTGGGGTGCTTCAGTGTTATTTGTGAAGAAGAAGGATGGGACTATGCGGATGTGTATTGACTACCGCCAGTTGAACAAGGTCACCATCAAGAACAAGTACCTGTTGCCGCGTATCGATGATTTGTTTGACCAGTTGCAGGGTGCTCGGGTGTTTTCTAAGATTGACTTGAGATTGGGGTACCATCAGATGAAGATTCGGGACTTAGATGTTCCGAAGACTGCCTTCCGAATGAGATAGGTCATTATGAGTTCCTGGTGATGTCCTTTGGCTTGACTAATGCCCCAACAACATTTATGGACTTGATGAATAGAGTGTTCAGGCCCTATATTGATTCTTGTCATCGTCTTCATTGATGACATTCTGATTTACTCATGTAGCCCGGGGGAGCACGAGCAACAACTTAGAGTTGTGCTCCAAACCTTTCGAGAACAAAAGTTGTACGCTAAGTTCTCCAAGTGTGAGTTTTGGTTGGATTGTGTGGCATTCTTGGGACATGTGGTATCTGAAGAGGGTATCAAGGTGGATCCTAAGAAGATTGAGGCAGTTCAGAGTTGGCCACGCCCTACTTCGGCTACAGGGATCAGAAGCTTCTTGGGTTTGGCAAGTTATTATCGCCGATTTGTGGAGAGTTTTTCATCCACTGCAGCCCCTCTGACTAGATTGACCTAGAAGAATGCCCCATTTCGATGGTGCGACGACTGTGAGGCGAGCTTTCAGAAGCTCAAGATAGCATTGACCTCAGCACCAGTTCTAGTGTTGCTTTCCGGTTCTGGGATGTATACGGTTTATTGTGACGCTTCACGCATTGGTTGTGTGTTGATGCAGGAGGGGCGAGTTATTGCATATGCTTCACGCCAGCTGAAGGTTCATGAGAAAAATTACCCTGTGCACGAGTTCGAGTTGGCGGCGATTGTTCATGATCTTAAGATTTGGAGACACTACTTTTATGGGGTGACTTGTGAGGTTTATACAGATCACCGCAGTCTGCAGCACTTGTTCAAGCAGAGGGATCTTAGTTTGAGGCAGCGCAGGTGGCTTGAGTTGCTGAAGGATTATGACATCACCATTCTTTATCATCCGGGCAAGGCGAACGTGGTAGCGGATGCCTTAAGCAGGAAGGCGGAGAGTATGGGTAGTTTGGATTTCATTTCAGTAGAGGAGAGACCTCTAGCTTTGGACATTCAGTCCTTTGCTAATCATCTGGTGAGGTTGAACCTTTCTGAGCCCAGCCGGGTTCTTGCATGTGTGATGCATCAGTCTTCATTATTGGGGGAGATCAAGACTCGACAGTATGATGATCCACACTTGGTGGCTCTCCAAGAGACAGTGGTTCAGGGTGGTGCCAAGGAGGTTTCTATTGGCGAGGATGTTCTTAGACTTTAGGGTCGCTTATGTGTCCCTAATGTTGATGGACTGAGGGAGAGGATTCTAGAGGAGGCTCACAGTTCACAATATTCTATACACCCTGGTGCTACGAAGAGGTATCATGACCTGAGGCAGCACTACTGGTGGAGACGGATGAAGAAAGACATAGTGGAGTTTGTGGCTAGATGTCTAAATTGCCAGCATGTCAAATATGAGCACCAGAGTCCAGGAGGCCTACTTCAGCGAATGCCTATACCCGAATGGAAATGGGAGCGAATCGCTATGGACTTCGTAGTTGGGTTGCCTCGGACTTTGCGGAAGGTTGATGTGTTTTGGGTCATTGTGGACAGGTTGACCAAGTCGGCACATTTCATTCCAATAACTACTACTTATACTTCTGAGAGGTTGGCCCAGATCTACATTCGGGAGATAGTTCGGTTGCATGGTGTTCCTGTGTCAATTATATCAGATCGAGGTCCTCAGTTCACCTCACATTTATGGAGAGCCGTACAGAGTGAGTTAGGCACCCAGGTAGAGCTCAGCACAACATTCCACCCTCAGACCGAAGGGCAGTCGGAGCGGACAATGCAGATATTGGAAGACATGCTCAGAGCATGTGTGATTGACTTTGGAGGACAGTGGGACCAGTTCTTGCCTTTGGCCGAGTTTGCTTATAATAATAGTTATCAGTCCAACATTGAGATGGCTCCATTTTATGCCTTGTATGGTCGCCGATGTCGATCTCCCATCGGGTGGTTTGAGCCTGGCGAGGCTAATCTGTATGGCACCGATCTGGTGAAGGATGCTTTGAAGAAGGTGAATTTGATTCAGGATAGACTTCGCACAGCTCAGTTCAGGCAGAAGAGTTACGCTGATCAGAAGGCGCGTGATGTATCATTTATGGATGGCGAGAAGGTTCTGTTGAAGGTCTCGCCGATGAAGGGTATTATGAGGTTTGGGAAGAAGGTCAAGTTGGTCCCGAGGTTTATAGGCCCATTTGAGGTGTTGAGACGAGTTGGAGAGGTTGCTTATGAGCTTACTTTACCTCCTAGTTTATCATGGGTTCATCCGGTCTTTCATGTGTCCATGCTCCGGAGGTATCACGCCGACTTCTCTCATGTGGTAAATTTCAGTACCATTCAGCTAGATGAGAGGTTGGGTTATGAGGAGGAGCCAGTTGCTATCATTGACAGGCAAGATCGCCAGTTGAGGTCCAAGAGGGTTTCCGTCGTAAAGGTCCAGTGGAGGGGCCAACTAATCGAGGAGGTGACTTGGGAGTCCGAGGAGGACATGCGGAGCAGATATCCACACTTATTCAGCACTCCAGGTATGATTCTAGACTCGTTCGAGGACGAACGTTTGTTTAAGAGGTGGAGAATGTAACGACCTGATGGGTCATTTTGTGTTCTAGGACCCCGTTCCCCTAAATGAGGCTTCCTGTAGTTGCTTTTACTGATTTATGACTTGCGGGGACGGGTGGTTCGAGGTTTGGAGGAGTTCGGAGTGGATAGGAACACTTAGTTCCTTAAGGTTGGCCTTAAAGGACAAGTTTGACTTCGGTCAATATTTTTGGTAAACAGCCTCGGAATCGAGATTTGAAGGTTACGGTAGGTTCGTATGATGATTTTGGACTTGGGCGTATGTTCGGAACGGGTTTTGGATGACCCGGGAGCGTTTCGGCGCCAAATAGTGAAATAAGAATTTCCTAAAGTTCAAATTGAGGTTTGTAACGTGTTTTTGTGTTATCAAGGTCCAAACGGAATTCCGAGACCGGGAATAGTTCCGTTATGTCATTTATGACTTGCTCACAAAATTTGGTGTCATTCCGAGTAGTATAGGTAGGTTTAGCGTGTTGAAAACGAATTCTAGAATTTGAAGTTCAAAGTTTGATTCAATTTGGTTTTGGGGTGGAATTCCTAGTTTCGTTGTTGTTTTTCGCGTTCCGAGAATTCGAGTGAGTCTGTATCATGAATACAAACTTGTCAGTGCCTTTGGACGGGGTCCCGGGGGGCTCGGGTGAGTTTCGGACCCCTCGGAGCTAAATGCCAAACACCAGATTTTCTCAGCCTGGTTTCCTTCTATGCGTTCGCGGGTAGGCTCACGCGTTCACATGGAAGGAGTTGGGAAGGGGTGAATTTACCCTATGCATTCGCATAGGCGCGCCGCGTTCGCATAGGATAAGTCAGTGGGCCGGCTAAGCTTTACCCTCTGCATTCGCACCCCTCCCCACCGCGTTCGCGTAGGTCTAGCCTAGCTAGCCTCCGTGTTCGCATGACCCCATCCACGTTCACATAGAAGGGCCCTCAGAGGGGACTGGGCCTTAGCCTTCACGAACGCACTGCCCCAGCCGTGTTCGCATAGAAGGGGGCAGCTGGGCAATGACAATTAAGTCGAGACTTAATCTTTTTTTTTTTGCCATTTTCTTCACTTTGGACGAGTTTGAGAGCTTGCAAAGAGGATATTCGACCTAGCTATTATAAGATAAGTAATTCCTACCATAACATGAGTTAAATACTTGAATCCTTAGGTATATTAACACATTGAATTAGTAGAAATCATGGGATTAGAGTAAAACTTAAGATTTTGATAAAAATGAGAATTTACCAAGAAATTGATTATGGAATCATACAAAAATCATATAATATTGATACTTAGGCTATGGGTAAGTATTTCCTCCGGAAATTTCCGGAATCCGAGCATGTGGCCCGGGGGTGAATTTTGGAATTTTGCAATTTAGGTTGAAATAATAATCTAAACAAGGAAATTTCATACTTTTGAGTATGGATTGATTTATTTATGCAATATTTGACAAGTTTCGAGTCCTTGGACGATGAATTTGGAGGTTCGGGCGCGTTCTTGACCTGGAAAGTAGTCTTGACACGAGGTAAGTCTCCCTTCTAACCTTGTAAGAGGGAATTTTTCCCACAGGTGAATTAAATGAGTATGTGTCATTGTTGTGGGGGACTACGTACGTGCGCGGTGACGAGAGCCCGTGCATAGTGACTATTATTATTATATTCGGGTAGTTAGGCCCACACCATGCCATGTGAATTCCAATAAATTGAGTTATATGCTTTGTAACTTCATCATATGCAACTTTGTTTTTAAGAAACCGAGAATTTGATATTTTAAAGGAATTGTTATTTGAAAAGAATTGAAATAAAGATGTTGTGTTTGCATGCGATCGCTTTGCAATATATATCCCGCGAGTGGAGTGATTCTTTCCCCTACTCTCATGGGAGCGGGTCGTGCGCCACGGTGGGTATTGATAGATGCATCTATGATTCGCATCGTTCGACCCTTCGGAAGTGCACAATTATTATTATTATGTTGGCTTAGGCCGGATGTCCTTATTCCACTATGCGCATGCTATTTGCCTGATGTTGATTATGACTGTTGAGCGGTGAATTATCCTGGAGGATCGAACTAAAAACTTTTAAATTTATGCTTCACTTTTTGGATTTTATTACGATGCGATATTTATTTGCTTACTATCCATGCTTACTTGTTGGCATCTTTTAAATTATCACATAAATACACTGTTTAGACCCTAGTAAGTGCCAAGTCGACCTCTCTTCACTACTTCTTCGAGGTTAGGCGGGATACTTACTGGGTACATATTGTTTATGTACTCATGTTACGCTCTGTACTTAATTATACAGGTTCTGAGGCAGGTGCATCTGGGTTCCAGTCCGGAGCTCATTCCTGAGTTTTACTGGTCTTCGGCTTCACAGTGAGCTGCTCTCCTTGGCGATTCCCAGCAGCACTTTGGAGCTATCCTTTTGTTATTTCTGTCTATACTTACCTCGACAGTAGGACATACTTTCATTCTTTTGGGTATTATTCTACTAGATGTATGTAGACTTGTGACACTAGTTCCTGGCACGCACACACTAGTAGACTTTATTTTTGGAATGTAATTGTTAATTATTACTTCATGATTATTTATTTTGCATAAGATCTGCCTAAGTTATCCATTTCTACTTAATGTCTCAAAACTAAGTTAAGCAAGTGTTGAAAAATGTTTCGGTAAACTACCTGAAATCACTAGTAAATAATAGTTGGCTTGCCTGACAACCGTGTTGGGCGCCATCGCGATTTGAGTTAGGAATTTGGTCATGACAGAACCCATAATCATAATTACTGAGTTGTTGTATCAAAACTTAACTTTCGTAACTACCGCAGGTGATCAATAATGTTCACTTCTATGTGTGCTCTAAGACGTTAAGTCAATAGATTTATGTATAACAAATATAAAATTTATATTTATATTATATTAGTAGTGATAACAGAAGAGAGAAAATATAAATTGAAGCATCAACTTGTATGGCGATTAATAAAGTAAAATTCGCTTTGGTGATAGAGCACTTTCTTCATCAATCAGTAAACTTAATGTTCAAATCAATCTATAATTATATTATATATATATATTTTATATATATTAAAGGAACAATTTGCATTGTGGCTAAGTAAGTGGGCAGTGGCACGCTACTATAAAGTTATTTGACAATTTAGGATAATATTTATAATAATATATTATTTAATTTAAAATTTAAAGATAATATTTTTAATTTAAATAAAAATATAATTAATAAGATTATTTTGAATCTAAATGGAAAGAAAGAATAATAGTCTTAAAATGATATAACAAACTACCTATTTTAATTAATAAGATTTTGACCACATAAAAAAATTGAACTGAAAGATAAGAAAAATACCCCTATCTTAACTCATTATAAAGATAATATGGAGTTATTATCAATATATACTACGAGTACCACTACTCCTAAAATATAAAATAAAGATAATAAATAAATGACACACAAAAATATTAGTAATAAATTTAAATATTAATTTGAGAAGTAGAATAAAAAAATAGTGAATATAATTTTATTATAAGAAAAAAATTAAATTCATCTATTAATGGAAGTCGTGGACAATAATATGAATAACTCTAAGCTATGGGTAATGCAATAAATATGTAATTAAATAATTTCAGTAGTAGATGTATACATAATGATAAGATTTATTTGATCTTTGAGACGAGAAAGTTTTTAAAATAATAATGAGCTGAATCATACTATATAAATAAGATACACGTATTTACAACTGTTATAATAGATAAAACTAAAATAAATAAACAATTGACATAATTCCGAGAAATAAATTTAAAAAAATTTCAATATAATTTAAATTCTTATATTGTTCATTCAAATTGAAATTTAAAGTCAAACCTCAATATGAATAAAATAGTTATATAAAATTTCATAATAGAGGGAATAATATAGAAAGATGGGGTTATAAAGATAGTGTGAGTAAATTGATACTTTCAATTAATTTAAAAATAAATCTATATCTCTTGCTCAATTAGCATTTCAGTTTTGAGAATCAAGATGTGTGAAGTATGTAGTTTGGAGTCGATATTTTTAAAATGATTCTCGGAAAGAGAATGGTCACATAAATGCAGTTCGATTCGATCAATTTTTAAGCAACTCCAATAATGTTAGAAGGGAGTTAATCAATCATTAATTTACACAAGAATAAAGGAACCGGTGATATATATTTCTGTGGGAATAATATTTTAAACTATGAATCGACTCAGACATCGACTAAATAAATGTCAATTGTGTTGCCTTACGGTGAAATTAATTATTTAATATTTTATAATTTAGATTATATCTCAATTGTTTTGAAGCCATACATACATTTTTTTTTGTCTTTTTATTTTTCTATTAGCTAGTAGTTGCTATGCTAAAATATATAAGAAGGGAGGATAGATTCTTCTCTAATGACTCAAGTATCGACTATGACTTTTTAGCCTGTTGTTGATATTTATGTTCTCTCAAATTTTATGAGCCAATTGATCGAGCAACCATTAGGATCGATATATATATATATATATATATATATATATATATATATATATATATATATATATATA
>ML414894.1:0-12663 GCA_005239525.1 Nicotiana knightiana
GAAGAATTGAAGAGAGTGCGATCTTAACCCTTCAGGGGAGCGGATTTGTGGTTAGGATAGGAAATATACCTAATCACCGTGCTTAATTAAACATCGTAATCTTAGTGCGTTCTACTAGATTAATTCCATAGGAATATAGGCGTTAATCTATTGAGAATAGGTGAGGAGTGCTTCGGGAGAAGGCTATGAGAGCATTTATCGATTAATTAGCAACCATGAGTGAATTATATGAAAGGAAAAGTTAATTAGAATGCAATATGAGTGGTGAATAGACCACAACCCTGGAATATTTGTCTCTACTGAATACATCACAATAATTCTTGTCACTTGATAATTAGTNAAAATAGTATATCCTTGATTTTATATTGGCTTGGTTAAATAACGATTAGAGTGATTTAGCAAGTAGTTTACACAAGTCATTTTGGGTACGATATCTGGACTTAAAATCCTGTATTACTTGTCGACCACGTACACTTGCGTGTGCATTGGGAAATCAATCAACAGACTCCCACGGACTCAGAGGAAGTTCGATGCAGTATGGGTCATTGTTGATAGGCTGACCAAGTCAGCGTATTTCATCTCGGTGGCAGTTTCCTACTCTTCGGAGATCGTAGATATCTACATTAGGGAGATTGTTCGTCTTCTGGGTGTGCCTGTGTCTATTATTTATGACCGAGGTACGCAGTTTACCTCGCTTTTCTAGAGGGAAGTTCAGCGTGAGTTGGGCACGAGGGTTGAGTTGACCACAACATTTCATCCTCTGACGGACGGACAATCTGAATGTACTATTTAGATGTTGGAGGATATTCTACGAGCCTATGACATTGAATTTGGAGGTTCTTGGGACCACTTATTGCCATTAGCTCAGTTTGCCTACAACAACAGCTATCAGTCGAGCATTCAGATGGTTAATTCTGAGGCATTATATGCGAGGCGGTGTCGGTCGCGGTTGCTGGGTACGGAGTTAGTGCAGGATGCCTTGGATAAGGTTAATATCATTCAGGATAGACTTCGTATAGCTCATTCCAGGCAGAAGAGTTATGCCGACCGCAAAGTTTTGTGCTTTGGCATTCATGGTCGGGGAGCGGGTATTGCTTCGGGTATCGCCCATGAAGGGCGTGATGAGATTTGGGAAGAAGGGCAAGCTAAGCCCTAGATTTATTGATCCATTTGAGATTCTTGACAGATTGGGAGAGGTGGCCTACAGACTTGCGTTGCCACCGAATTTATCTGTTGTGCATCCGATGTTTCATGTGTCTATGCTTCGGAAGTACCACGGAGATTCAGCCCATGTGTCTGATTTCAGCAATGTCCAGTTGGAGAAGGATTTAACCTATGAGGAGGAGCCGATAGCCATATTAGACCGACAAGTTTGTCAGTTTAGATCGAAGAGTTATCCTTCAGTTCGTGTCCAGTGGAGAGGTCAGCCTGCCGAGGCAGCTACCTGGGAATGTCCGATATGCGAAGCCGTTATCCCCATATTTTTCCCTGATTCAGGTACTTTTCTATGTCCGTTCAAGGATGAACGATTGTTTTAGAGGTGGAGAATGTGATGACCCAAAAGGTCATCCCTTGTTTTATAAGTCAAAAATTATGTTTTGAGGCCTTAAAAACCTCCTTTTATCTCACCTCATTTTGCATGCGCAGCCTGAGCGTATATCCGGGAAGCTTCAATGTGAAAAACTTAGAGAAATGCTAAATTGGCCTTAACATTAATTAAGTTTACTTCGATCAACATTTTGGGTAAGCGGACCCGGACCCGTGATTCGACGGTGCCGGAGGGTTCGTAGGAAAATATGCGACTTGGGGCTTATGCCCGGAATCGAGTTCCAAGGTACCAAGCCCGAGAAATGAATTTTTGAAAGAAATTGATTTACTGAAAATATAAGAGCTCTTGGAAATTTGGTTATATTTGAAATTTATGGTATCGGGCCCGTATTTTAGTTCCAGAGCCCGATACAGGTTCAATATGATATTTGAGTTGTGTCTGTAAAATTTGGTATGAAACGGAGGTCGTTTGACGTGATTCGAACCCGAATTTGTAAAATTTGAAACTTTGAAAGTTTTGAGATTTTTCTTTGATTTCTATGCTAAATTCGTTGTTTAAGATGTTAATTTGGCGATTTGATTGCACGAGTAAGTCCGTAGGATGTTGTTGGGGTAGTGTGCATGTTTGGTTTGGAGCCCCGAGGGATTGGGTGAGTTTCGGATAGGCATCGGTGTGTTTCGGACTTAGAAAAATCAGGTGTGAGTTGTTGTTTCTGGTGTCCAAGGAGTTTCTCTTCGCGATCGCGGTACAACCCACGCGATCGCGGTGCACAAGCTGGGTTTGGGGGGGGGGGGTTTCTTCTACGCTAATGCAGGGTCTTGGTAGCGATCGCGTAGTGTATTGGAGGGGGGCTGGGGGAGTCCTTATGTTGCTCTTCCTGAACGCGGTCCCAGGCCCGCGAATGCGGTGGTCGGGGGGGATAGACGATCGCGAACGCGAACAGCTTATCGCCATCGCGTAGGTCTTTTGGCCAGAATTCTCCGCAAACGCGGTAGACTCCTCACGATTATGTAGAGGGTTTGTCCAAGGGTTTAAAACAATTTCAAAAACGGGAAACAACCATAATTTCATATCTCCTTCCATAGAATCCGACCTTGGGCGATTTTTGAAGAGGAATTTCATCACAAAATCATAGGTTCTTGTTCTTAATCTCTTTTTCTTTATTTTCCATTAACACCTATTAGATTTCTAGGCCTAACTAATGTTCTTAAGGGTATAAAAGTGGGGATTTGGGTAGAGTTAGGGCTTTTTGGATAATTGGAATTTAGACCTTGTTTTTAGGTCGGATTTCGAAACTAATTACATATTTGGGCTCGTGGGTAAATGGGAGATCGGGTTTTGGTCCGAACATTATATTTCTGACCAAGCGGGCCCAAGGTCGACGTTTGGCTTTTTGGGAAGAATGATGGAAAACCTATAATTGAACGTTGGGATGGAATTATTTGGCATTTATTGATATTATTGAGTTGAATATGTCTAGACACAAGTGAATTGCAGTCAAATTAAAAAGGGAAAGCGATAATCGAGGCTTGAGTTTTGTCGTGGAATCCGAGGTAAGTGTTTGGCTTAACCTTAGCTTGAGGTAATAGGTGTTGTGTCCTATTTGCTTTGTGTAAGTATCATGTTCAATGTATATGTGACGTGACGAATATCTATACGTCGGTGTCAAGTATGTCCGTGAGTCGAATATTGTGATTTATGTGATTTTTCATAAGTAATATTTGAGTTTCACCTTATAGTTATCCATGTTGGTGGAAATTCCTTGATATTGAGTAGTGTTGGATATTAGTTTTCAGTTGAAGATTTTTTATGTGAAGTTATGTACTAAGTGAGATTGGATATAGCTGTTTACCTTTGCCGGGATAGTATTAATTCCACTGTTGACTCCCTTGCCGGGAGGTTATGGCTTATTTATGTTTACTCTGTTATTTGTTCCTTGTTGGATTGCTAACATTTGATGTGTTAGGGCGAGGAAGAGTGTAAAAGCACGAAGAGTGATGCAGTGCGTGAGATTTCGAGGGAATGTTAATGCACAAAGGGTGATGTCGTGCCGATATTGTGATTGTAAAAGCACGAATGGTGATCTCGTGCCATGATATGAGAGATAATGCACGAAGGATAATGTAGTTCCATGATATTGTGAGGTAAAAGCACGAAGGGTCATGCTGTGCCGAATATATTGATTATGATGGTGAGGACGAGAGTAAAATCACGAAGGGTGGTGTCCTGCACTTGTTTTCGTATAACTATTCCGTTGCTTAGATTGATATCTAAAGTATGCCTTACCTCGTTACTTCCATTATTTGATATTTCCTCCCCTCAGCATGTTCCCCTTTTCCCTTATTCTTAACTATTTATTTCTCGTTGTATTATATTTCTCCGTATTCTATTAAAATGCACAGGTTGACATTGGTTGTTGTGTCCTAGCCTCGTGACTACTTCGCCGAGGTTTGGCTCGGCACTTACTCAGTACATGGGTCGGTTGTACTGATGCTACACTCTGCACTTTTTTGCAGATCCCGGTGTAGGACCCTACAGACTGTAGATCGAGGTTGATGCCTTTAGTCCAGTGGAGACCCTGAGGTAGTCCTGCAGGAGTCCGCAGGCCTTTGCTTCCCTTCCTACTTCTTTTGTATTATGTTCTAGTTATTTAAGAAACAAATGTGCTTATTTCATTTATACCGTTATATGTATTATTCGTAGATAGTCTGTGAGCTTGTGACTCCAAAATTCTGGGATTGGTTTATGTGAAATTTCGTAATACATTGAGTTTATATACCTTGCTCCATTTTGTATTTCTATCTATTATATTGTTTTCTCTACGAATTCTATTTTGGTAATAATAAAGGAATCAGATAAATTGAATATTTACGTCGGCTTTCCTAGCGGGTTCAACGTTAGGCGCCATCACGGTCCCGACGGTGGGAAATTCGGGTCATGACACTTAGTTTCTTAACTTGGTTCAATAGTTGGAAAAGTCAATCGGAAGTTGACTTATTGGTAAACGACCTCGGAATATTGATTTTATGGTTCGGCTAGCTTCGTTAGGTGATTTGGGACTTAGGAGTGTGTTCGGAATGTGGTTTTGATGTCCGGTGTAGAATTAGGCTTGAATTGGCGAAAGTTAGTTTTGGCGATTTCCGGTCGGCAGTGGAAAATAGGCTATAAGGGGGCAGAATGGAATTTCGGAAGTTGGAGCAGGTTCATAGTGTCATTTTTTATATGTATACAAATTTTCAGGTCAATCGTAAGTGTTTCGGATGGTTTCGGCATCATTGTTGAAATTTAGAAGTTTCAAAATTCATAGGCTTGAATCCGAGGTGACTTTGATGTTTTTGCGTTGTTTTTGGTATTTCGAAGGCTCGACTAAGTTTGAATAAGGTTATGGGATGATTTTTCATGTTTGGTTGAGGTCCCGAGGGCCTCGGGTGAGTTTCGGTGTTTAACGGATCAATTTTTTGTCTTGAATTCTAGCAGATTTTTTCTGGAGTTTTGGCTCTGGTTTTCTCCTACGCGGTCTCGTAAGCTTAGCGGAGGGGGTTGGGCAAGTTGTTCAATGCAATCGCAGAAGGGAGTATGTGATCACGTGGGTTCGAGCCCACTGAATTGCGATCGCGTGTTGATGTATGCGATCGCGTAGGGTTAACTTCGGGGCTGATTTTTTGTTCTTCACAATCAAGTGGCAAGTTCCGCGGTCGCGATTAAGGAATTAGGGGCTTGGGCAGTGTGATTTATAAGGCCATATCCGCGAGTTTTAGCCCACTTTTCACTATTTATGTACGAATTTGAAGCTTTGGAGAGAGTTTAAAGAGGGAATCAAAGGGGAAACAATTGGAGGTAAGATTTTTGACTTCATAACTCAATTCTATGTTGTTTTCTAAGTAATTAAACCTGAAATTAGTTGGATTTAAACACAAAATTGGGGAAGTTAGGACATGAGAAGTTGGGACTTCAATTGAGTAGTTGAAGGGGCTATTGTGGTCCAATTTTGATGTTCTTGGTATGTATAGACTCGGGAAAGAATGAGGACTCTTGTGATGCGATTTTTATAAAATTCTGAGACGTGGGCCCGGGGGCCGGGTTTGGCCAATTTCGGGAATTTTGGTTAAATTTGATAATTTTCGAGTGGCCTTTGTTCGTTTAGCGTATATTGATGATACTAATATGTTTTTGGTTAGATTCGGAACAATCGGTAGCCGATTCGAGAGGCAAAAGCATCACGAATTAGTATTTTGGCTGGTTTGAGGTAAGTAATGATTATAAATCCTGTCCTGGGGGTATGAAACCCTGGACTTCGTATTTTCTCACTAATTTTGGAGTGGTGCACATGCTGGATGACGAATGTGTGGTGTGCACTGGTTGGGAATTTGGACTTTGTCCTTCCCGTGGCAACTATTGAGTTGCGTATTTACTTTTAAATCATATGTTAAATCATTTTTCTCAGACTATTGTTATATTTGGGTTGTAAGCCATGTTTGGGGCCTTGTGCCGGATTCTTTAGACACCTTGGGGGATTTTACTATTTTCCTCACTGTTTTGACTTATTATTTACACTCAGTCGTATTATGTTTAACTGATTTCCAAACTGAGCCTTATTTACAATATTTTGAGATATAAAATGATTCTTTTAGGTCGAGTACCCCGTTTTACTCATAGCCCGAGGGGCTTTTTGAGAGTTGCTGACTGAGTGAGGCCGAGGGCCTGATTGTGATGGTATGATATGCCACAAGGTGGCTTGATATTAGCGCTTGGACTGAAGGAGCCCCTCCGGAGTCTGTACATACCCCTAGTGAGCGCATATACCTACTGATGCGAGTGTCGTGTGACGAGTGATTGGGAGGTATGAGTGATTGTGAGATTGCCCGGGGGGCTGATTATGAGTGACTGTGAGTTATGCCCGAGTGGCTGATTCTGAGTGCTGTAACTCCCGAGGGGCAGTTTCTGATACTTGTTTTTTCCGAGGGGCTACTTATGATTTTACCACGTTCACTCTGAACTTATGAAATATGTTTTGGCTCGAGAGGCTTTTTATGATTTTATCATTTTTACACTAAACTTCTTGAAAGTTATGTTGAAACTGTTGGCAAGTATATTCCCAAATGATTTTTACTGAAATCGGCTTTTAAGCGTGATTATTTAACATATACACTGTTGGAAAGAAAGACTGTGCTTATTGTGAAATGATGATTTGACTTTATGTGTTTCTTACTGCTCAGACCTGATTTATTTTCATTACAACTGAGTTGGTATATCCTGCACCTTGTGTGCAGATCCAGGTGCTAGGGCAGAGTGAGCTGTGTATCTCTACCAGAGACTTCATGGAGATTTTGTGAGGCAGCTGCATGTGTCCGCAACCCCGCTTTCTCTCCTGCTTACTATTATAGAGATTATTTTCCAGAGTTGTATATTTTCTGTAGATGCTCATGACCAGTAACTTCGAGATCTCGGGATTGTATTTAATATTCGGTGTAGCTTTATCTGTTTTAAGAATGTTTAAAAGAAACCTTTATGGATTATCAGTTTAGTAATGATATAAATAAAAGATTATTTATGATTTGAGTGTGGATTTGGTTGGCCTAGTTCCACGATAAGCTCCATCACGACTGGTTGAGATTTCAGGTCGTGACAAGTTGGTCTCAGAGCGCTAGGTTACATAGGACTCACTGTTCATGAGCAGGTTTAGTAGAGTCTTGCGGATCGGTACGGAGAAATCTTTACTTATCTTCGAGAGGCTACAGAACCCTTAGGAAAATCTCATATTCTTGAATTCTTGTCGTGCGAATCCATTTTATTAAGCCAAAAGAGTAACTCTTTGAATTCCTTTCATGTATTCGAATGTGCACGTGAGCGCTTTGTATCTGCTGTGCATCAACGACTCGTGACTTCCATGGATGAGATATGATTTTAGCATGTTGCTAATGGGCCAGTCTGGAGGCATGAGGCTGGGTTCATTCTGTGGCTTGAGTGCTAAGATTTCGATTGTGTGAGCCATGTATTTGAGGATTTATATGTCCGTTGGTGTCCTTATTGACGGGACTTTGTGACTGGATGTCTATGTGGTGAGTGTGATTTGAGGGTGAGATGTGTTCATATTGTTTTATTGTGACAAAAAGATTTGCTGGATATGTGGAAAGAATTATTGGGTGTTTGATTTCTGTCTCGAGTTGGCATATTGCTTCGAGTTGTGAGTATATTGGAAGACCTCTTATGTTGTTTAGTTGTGGGATGAAACGTATCTTTCTATTGTGTTATGAGTTCTTGGTGATGTCTTTTGAGCTGACCAATGCCCCAGCAACATTTATGTATTTAATTAACGGTGTATTTCAGCCGTGTTATCACTCATTTGTTATTGTATTCATTGATGTCATCTTGGCATACTCACGTAGCCAGGAGGAGCATACTCAACATTTGAGGAGGGTGTTACAGAGATTGATGGAGGAGAAGCTTTATGCAAAGTTCTCCAAGTGTGAATTTTCGGCTTAGTTCGGTGGTATTTTTGGGGCACGTGGTGTCCAGTGAGGGTATTCAGGTGGTCAGGCGAGTGTGGAGAGAGCTTCCAAAAGCTCAAGATTTCCTTGACCACAGCTCCAGTGTTAGTTCTTCCATCAGCTTCGGGTTCTTATACCGCTTGTTGTGATGTCTCGGGGGTAGGCATTGGTTTGTTCTAATGTAGAAGGGTAAAGAGATTGCGTAATAGCTAGGTCCCTCGAAAGTGTATATAGAGATATCAATTTGAGGCTAAGCAGGTGGGGCTATTTCCCCCCCGCGAGGTGTTCTGAGGGTGTGTGATTCTTATGTTGTTTTGTAGCAAGTTCTTTTTTACCAATAATTGATATATGTTGCAATTTGAGTTTAGATCACTTGTGGGAATCTGCTCGGCTATTGCAATGGTGAATTTGAGGTTGGAGATGATTTGGGATGTTAAATGGTTTGAGTTATATATGAGCTTATGAAGGATTTAGCTGAATCTCATTGTGGTATGGCGGTGGTGTTAGCATATGGTCATTATGAGTTACTGTTTGTTTTGATCTATGACTTTGAGCCAAGTAGGGGAGTCTGCTAATGATGAGTTGGTTGCACGATTATGTGATGTGTTGGGTTCGGCTCGAGGTATATTGGTGAACCATATACGACATGCAAATGTGGAGTCTGGGAATGACTCGAGTAGTGGAAATTCTTCAATACAGGTTGTAATGTACCCTACGAGTAAATGGACTTTATTTAATGATTGAGTTGTAATTGTAAAAAGTGTAGTGTGTGCAGTGTATGAGTTTGCTTGTTGCTTCAAATGTGTGGATTACTTTCCTAGCATGTGGTTTGCAAACAAGGTCAGGACGTTCTGTCTGCTTGGTCAGTGTAATTGAAATTCGAGTAGACTGGATGACTCTAGAGATTGGTTCTGACGGATTCAAGGTTATATGTAGAAATTGGGAATCTTCAAGGTGTGTTCGGGGCTAGAACTGAGATTTACATTGGAGGGTGCAAAGACGTTTGGAATTTCTACATTATCGTGGATTCTACAATCAGAATCAGGAAGGTGAAGGTAATGGCTTTATATTCACATGAAGTCTCTTCAGGGTAAGTATTTTGAATGTGGTGCTTTTAGGGATATTTGAGAGAGTATTCAGCAGCTTATGAGCCTCAGACGGTATGTTTTTATGCTTGGGTCTCGTCTGGTGGGTCTGGGTTGAGAATTGCGGTATTATGGCAAAAAGAAGTACCAATTCGCGGGTAAGTCAGAAGGAACTTGGATAAATAGGATAACTTTGTAGTAGATCGGATCGGCATGGTAAGGGATATGATTAGTTCTTTGGGTGTTCATGAGGCAACGAGTCTTTATAGGGGTTTCTTAGCAATTCTCTTGGATTTTTGGTGTCCTGCGTAGCTTGGTTGAGTTAGAAGGATTTAGTGTTGATGGTTTGGTGTTGTACAAATGGGATTCGGATAGTTCCAGATAGTTTCTACCACAGTTAGAGATCTATATTTTCTGCTAGCCCGAGGAGCTTATGATGTATAATGATTTTTTATTCTAGATGGGATCAAATGGAAAGTTCTTGGCTAGTTGGGTACGTAGTTGCTTGTGGCTCGAAGGGGTTATGAAGTTCCCATATTTATCATAGGATGGCATGGTGTATGCAGTACATTGTGTAGAGTCGAGATTTGCATGTGTGAGGTCATAGTTCAGTTCTAGAAGGGGGGTCAAAATTCTTAGGTAGCATTGGCAGTTTCAGATGATTAGGTAGATTATATCACTATTGGGTGGCTTGATCAGGGTATACATTTCAGAAAGGGAAATGTGTGGAGTTAAGGGTGCTACATTGGTATTGCGACGCTCTCTTGTTTGATCGACTGCTGATTTTCAAGGTTGCTTGGTGACACCGAAAATTATAAGGGTATCCCTCAAGGGATGATTGAGTATTAGAGGTGTTATGTATTCGAGCGGCGGAGTTGAGATCAGATATAGTAATTCGTGCGCTTCATGGACTTCATGACTGAGAGTTCTCATAAACAGGTTATTTTGTGGTAGTGAACTGTGAAGATGAGAGCAAAGCTAGTCGGATGTTAGTATGTACCATGATTCACTCATTCTGAACTTTTTGGTGAGTTATCTATCTGTTGTGTATGACCAGAGTTGATTTATGGTTCATTGGTAGGCCCAGTATGGGTGTGTGTTCTACACCGGGTCGGAATTGCTGACTCCAAATTTTTATTGTTGAGGGATGTACCATTCGATTGTCATTGAGTTTATTCGTGTTTTGGAGTGATGTATGAGTCACCCTTCGGTGTTTCGAGGAGTTCTGATCGTTGGTTATATGCACATATGGTACGGTTCTAATTGGGCTTTATAGCTAGATTTGAGTAAGGTAAGAAATTGGGTATTGTAGGATTGAGACGTACTGGTTATGTTCTTGCGGGTTCATGTGGCATGGTATCGCTCGATTCCCCGTGGTTAGAGCAACGCACTTTGAGTACTTTATGTCGAGTTGCGCATGATTATCGATTTTGAGAAAGGTGACTTGAAGTATTTCATGTGGACCAGCATGTGGATGGGATCACGCATCGTAGTGGAGTTATGTGGAGGTATGATCCTTTGTGTCAGATTTGTGTGTTTTTATTTTTCGATGAGTGTTAGGCTCTTAGCATGGTGTTGTGACGGTAATTGTTAATAGCGGGATGGTCCTCTCGTGTGGATCTTTTTATTCATTACTACTCCTATTATTACCTAAACACAAAAAACAAAATCATTCTCTTAAGAAAGAGGTTGTCTTGCCATCCATCGTTGGGACGAGTCACCAGGTTCACACAACAACTACCTTTGGAAGGAACTGTGGCATTAAGAAAACCAAATGCCTGGGAGACTCGCCCCGCAGATAGTGGGGCAGTGGGAATGGGCACTGGTCTAAGGGTTGTGGTAAGAGATGTGGTAAGAGATGTTGATGATGGCAGAGGCATAGCTACAGAATTGAAGGAAGGCTCAGTCGAGGTGGATAGAATATCAGCTATCTCAAAGGCTACCACTGCTGGCTCATCAGACTGGCCTGTGGTGGTAGGAGGCTGGACTTTCTTTATTGGGTTGCTCACATCCATGAATGAATCCCAATCCAAGGGCTTCTTCGGCTTCACCTTTGCGACAAAATCTCTCAGATCTACCTTTGCATCAGTGAGGTACTCTATAATACTGTTGTGAGAAATGGTAGGCCGAGTTATCCTACAATGAAATGTTGGTCGACATCACGACGCCCATATTGAATGGGTACCCGACCATGATGGAAGCCACAAAGACTGCCCGATGAATAGGAAAGTGGGTCGCATTCTTGAATGGATCCATTCTGCTGCAGACAATGGTTTGCAGCAGGACTCAGAGTGCGCCTGTAGATGGGAACACCAGTAGTGATCTATGGTGGTGGTGGCCAAGTGGCGCTAGGATCCCAGCCAGCCACGGTCGGACTTCCTCCTTCATGACACACTTCTTCAAATACTCATTTGGATAAAAATCCTCAAAGCCCAAATCCACTTTTAGCGTATGCTGATCATACCTCACCTTGAGGTTGCGTACTTTCATCGTCTTCGTCCCTTTCTTTATATGAGCTACATTGCCATAGAATTCACGGACGAGTCATTCTTTGGCATCCTCTACCCTCTCGGTGAACCACATACACCACTTTTGTACCTTGAACTTTCTCAATATAGCTGGGTTGTACTTCTCCAAATCCTTCACCAGAAACTGTCTCTCAAGAGTTAGCGACCTCACTGGCCACCACATACAGAAACTGGTGAAGGCGGCCAGGATGAGAAAACGATCCTCCCAAACCTCTTTCTTCTTTGATCTTTCAAGCCCTGTAGCTGTAGCATCCACTCCTTGCCATCATCAGCGGTATCATGTGTAACATGTGCCTCTGGGACTGGTGTAGTCGATGGCTAAGAATCCTGACTAGCACTCTTCGATCCCTCAGAGGAGCTGTGAGATGAGGATGACTCATCCCTGAGTTGGTCCCCTGCGGCCTCGACTGTGTGGTCGTCTGCTCCTCTTATATAGAGACTGAGTTTCCCTCTCACACCTCTCTAGACGAGAGATAGGAGCTAGACTCTGAGAGATCTGCACCTCGCTCTCTACCGGATGTTGTTTTCTTTCGGATCATCTTGGGCTGGAAAAGGGGTAAGGCACTTTTGCCTCGACCCTGAGATGTTTCACCTCGCCCTTTTGAAGTGACTCCTCAACCTCATGATTAAACCATTGTCTGTATCAAGAACAGGAGATTATTACTTGTAATTCATTATTCAAACACATACATGAGACATGTAGGTAAGGGAAAAACCATAAGACACAGTGTGGTTGTTCATTTGAGTCGTTTTCATTTTCTTCGGATAACTTTTCTTCGTATAACTCTTCATTTATTTCTATTTCATCATCTGTTAATTCATATATAATATCATCACTATCTAATTCATAATCTATATATTCTATCTGCATGTATTCTTCATCATCGATTATTATTTCGGTTATTTGTTTTTTCTTTAGGTTCTTAGGTGCTCTGCAGTTTTTAGCTATATGTCCTAATTTTCCACAGTTATAACACGTACATTCTGTCAGTTTCTTCTTTGGTCTATATGGT